>JARFTM010000202.1:0-54331 GCA_030278935.1 Trichoderma polysporum | reverse complement strand
CCTTCTGGGACGTCCCGTGGGACGATTTGAAGTTCTTTTCGTCTGATAGCTAGTCAAACAGTCGAAGTGTTGTGGTCGTTGGGCACCCAAAAGGTGGGGTACCTGTAGGTGTAGGAGGGAAGCTTGATTACACAGCCTAGGAGACAATAGCCTAAATAGGCCACCAAGATATTGCAGGAGTTAAAGTATACCAAGATAGATAACTGACGCAAATTTGCATACTGTTGAATTGAAGTCAACTCGCTAATTCGACAATCATCTGGAATACGCCACAGAAGTAAGGCCAGTAGGCCTCAAGTTAGGCAGCACCATTAACTAAAACAAATATACATCTCCGAGAGGGCGGGTCGCCAGAGTAGCGTTGCCACAGATGCATTTAGGCCAATAGACCCGCGCGAGCCCCATTCGTTTTCGGAGTCGTTTTTTTTGTTGCTACTCCATCACCGAAGACTTGCATGAAGACTTAATCAGGGTCTATACCCGTGCAAATACCCGGCTTCCTGTATAGCGGCGTGTCGGCGACTCGACCAGATTCGGCTTGAGAGGGTAAAAGCATGCAAGCGGTGTCACAAGGTGATGGCGGGTAACGGTCCTAATTGAACAATATTTATCTAGTGATGAGGCAATCGGCTGGGCGTATGGGAAGAAGAAAAATAGAAGGTTAGAGCGCCAAGTCGGCTTGGCCGCGTTTGTAGCCCACCTATTTGGAATTGTCTTTGGCCATATTTCTCGGATCCCCCCGTACATATATGCAGGGGATGGTCTTAAAAATAAAGGCGGAGGATTCCATGGAGAATTAGATTGCTAGTGCCGGATGGATTGCTCTATCCCATAGTGCCGCCGAATCTAAGACAAATCGACCATAGCGCTGGGAAGAAGCGGTTGATGTAGAGTCACTCCTGACGCTGAAGTGGGTGCTGTAAGCCATTCATCTCTTAGACCAAATGCCACGATTGATGTAAAATAGGGTTTAGGACAAGCACTAACCATTGTTGAGGCTCAGGAAGGAGAGAAACAAACCCGTAGAGTCGATGATGTGATTGCGATGATGTGACTGCCCACCTCAGCTCGATGCCCTACCTGATATGGCAGCTCAGGATGAGCACTGGAATAGATCTCGTCGGGAGAGCGTGAATTGCCATCGGGGTTACGATGGAAAAGGGAATCAATTCGATTTTGACACTTGTGCTTTGTTACATAAGAATAGAATTGTTATTCACACAAATGTGGCGTACCATGCCGTGTTCGAAAATGAATGTTGACACGCAGAGATCGGATTGAGGGACATGTATTCCGTAATTACAGGTGATTCGGGACTTTGGCAGCGCCACAAATATATTAGCCGCCCATTAAACCGCGTTCTAGGATATGTACATTTGCAGTGTATGGGGTGAATAGCCTTACCTTCTTTTAACAGAACAACAAATGATGAAGTACATTACTGGACAATCACGATGAAACTCCTTCCTTCTTTTTGATCGCACCAGCTATCAATCGAGGTAGCTTAATGTTAGCTATTAAGCCCTCATTCTTGCCTTATCTTTTTTCCTAGTATCTGAGGAGGCCTTGGAGGCTGGACCCACGGTGATAAAAGCGTTGTCGGTTTGGCGGGAATAACTTTTCTTGCGAGGGTTTTGGAGGCAACATACAACTGGAATTGCCTACAGTTGGGTATAGGCAATAGCCTACGAGGTGGCCGCATATTAGGCGCACGAGGCGTTTATTGCCTTCTCGCGCCTTAATAGCTACACTCCTTTGTTTTTTGATATTCACGACGCTAACTATTTCTCCCTGGATGTTTGTTGCACTACAGGATGTAAGCTACGCACAAGGGAAAAAAATAACTCATTGCTTGCATTTGATTTATTCGATTATTTCTATTATTCCCCCCTTGCATGACGTTACCGAAGACTAGCTCGACACCGAAAGCATTTTTGTTTGGCTCCTAGAACGGGGCTGAGTATTTAGGCACCGAAATAACGAGGCTTGATTGAAGAAGACTTAAACAAGAACAACCCCAGTGGACATTTAGCAATGCCAAAAGAAAAAGGGATAAAAGGAAAAAAGAAAAAAAAAAGACACTATGCGGAGATTCTGGCGGATGGCCTTGAAAACGGTGTTATTGCCAGTGGACCCTTGAAAACCCCGGTTTCCCCAAAGATTACAATTCTTTCCCTAGAGCGGGGGTAATCGAGGGATTTTTTGCCTTCTTTTTTTTTGCGCTGGTTGCGTATGCATTTCTCGCTCTTCTCCAAGAAATCTTTTCATCGAAGCGCCGCTTTTAAGCCTCTCTATTCGTAACCCATTCACAAAGAAGCATCTCTCTATCATGGCATTACTAACGCCCAGGAAAGAAACGCCTTGCTATCATGATATACTCTGAACGAAAGAACAAGCATATCAGACTAGTGAGTTGAGCGGCCAAGATGAAGTGGACGCATGGAGGTCATTTTTGCGGCGATCTTGATTTCAATGGGGCGATGGCGCATGCAACATATTTGCGCCTTACAAAAGGTCTGGATCGCGTCGCGAGAGCGTCTTTTCATACTTCGACTGGCTGTCCTCGTCACTACTTGCGCTACTACCATATGCGATGCGATCCTTAAACGAGTGCCAAGGAGGTCTAGAGAAGATGCCTTCTTCTTAGTGCAGACAAACACATGCTGTATACAACAAGTAAGGCAGAAACGTCTACTGCACTTAGTGTGTCTGCCTTGGCTGCCTTTTTGTACCAGCATATCCGAATCGAGGCGCTGGATGATGAATGGCCCTACTTCGTTCGGATTGAGACTAAAGAGTCCAGTGAGAGCCGCCTTCAAAAGGCGACACGAGATGAATACCCTCACAAAATTCCGTTATATGAAGTGCGGCAAGAGGGAGCCGACGCTACTCGAATCTAGGCTCATCAACGACAGATGCCTTTTCCCCCGCTTGCCACTCATTGTATTCGATCGCTCGAGATGTGGATATTGGCCTGAGAAGAAGTACTAGTGGCCTAGTGATGCGCAGATTATGGGGTCGTTGTCATAAATTGAGGAGTTGTTTGACATGCCACTCAGTTTCGGTACTAGGAATATCGAGGCAAACATGAAGTAATACTATCCTTTAATTTCTGGTCGGTCAAACTATGATAATAGCGATGGTAACAACAATATTTGGTATCCTGGCAGCTCGCCTCCACCATTCGGATGTGATAGGTGGAAGGGAAGGCCGAGAACACAACAGATTTCCAGTGTTGGGCGAAAGGTCCAATCAACCAACAGTTGTGGGATCCAGTTGGTGCTGGCAGGGAATGCAAGGGGCTTGGCCAATATGTAGGGGATAGCCATGACAATAGACGACTTGTCGCATTGGCCATTCTGAAAGAGCTGAAGCTGCTTATCCAACCAGATCTAATTCTCGCACTATCTGGTTCACATCTGTTAAAACAAAATGCTCGAGCGGATTTCTTTTTCTACTTTTTCTTCTTTTCTCTTTCTCTTTTAAAGTTGTGAAGAGGCTTCGATGGTTGTCGAAAGGAGTTGAGGAAAACTGATTGGCAGAACTTCTTTAGCAAGGTGTTACGATATGCACTGTACACCGTTGAAGGATGAGAATGCACGCTCAATCCGAGCAGTAGTCTGGGCGCTAGAGCATTAGTGCGGCTCTGCGGCAGGGTTGATGAAGGTGATGATGCGACGGAGTAGGGCTAGCGTCTCGAGCAGCATCAAACGTCATTGGTCTCTCTTTTTAAAGGTGCGTATCTCATGAGGCTCATTGGTAGGAGTCAAAAGATGCTGGCACTGAACGATGACGATGGTGATGCTATTCGCAGCTCTGAAGGAATCGTGTCCACCAGGTCGCAGGTAAAGCGGCCGAGGGGAGGAGGAGATCCTGGCTAGAGAAAATGGCCAAAATGGTCTCGACGACGTGGCATATGGTCAGACCATACATCTACTAGACTTGCTGCGTTGGCCCAAAAAAAATAGGGGCTGAAGGATCTGAGAATTCATCTTTAAGAGACAGCCGCCTTCGAGGCTTCCGCAGGTTGATGCTGCATGTGATCGTGTGCCGTATGTGCATATGCTGCGTTCCAATGTCGACGGACACAATCTTACGTGTGAAGCGACATCGCGGAGGAGGGCGATGAAAGTCTGGATAGCGTAATACTACTAGGTGCCCTCACTGTTTGCCTTGGTTTTGCCTTGATCAACATTGATGCCTAGGTAGGCGCATGCGTAGGTTGGTTAACGAATACGTCTTGGTGTATGAGCTCTCTCGCGAGTCAATCAGTATTAGAGGAACCCGCATTTTCATGTTTGTCGGCGGTCAGCCCCTCCCACTTCGCGAATGTGAGGGAACGAGCATGGTGCGCACTTCACAAAGAGCGAAAAACCTCCTCGCCCTGCGCGCATCTTCAAGGGCGGCTTGATTTACTTATTTGAGCTTGATTTACTTATTTGATTTTCATATAACTTATGAATTGTCTATCAATAGCTATGAACAATATTGGTCAATATTGGTGACAAACAAGGCAACGTACTCTCATCAGCCAATCGTATTAACGCGACGGTTCAGCGGCATTGGGTACAGTAATACAAGTGCTCGTTCTTAGTCTAATGCTTCCGTAGTGGAATTTTTAGACTAGTGTGTACACGTAAATTCGAATAAATGTAGTAATACTTAGAAGCTGGTCGCCTGGGCTAAATATGCTGCGGCGTTTAAAATCTAGTCCGCGACCCCCATGGTTGGTTGCCTTTTTGAGGCACAGTGGTCACATGGCGGTAAGTTTTTTCAAGTGAGTGTTTTTGCCTATACTTGTCCAAATCCAGCTTTTGTAGGTGGTTTCCTATCTGCTAATCAATAGTACTAATTTCGATCAATTGAGTTCATTAATCGCCTTTACACGATACGAGACGAACGAATCTTGAGCTGTATGAATTGCACTCATCCCCGTTGTATATACATCATGCCGATATCATCTTCATACGAAACCTCATCCAAACTCCGAATTTTCCCCCATAAACGCCTCGCCAAGTTGATTCTCAACCTACGGTAATCGCCGCAAGTCGACTCCCATGCAGCTCCTAGCTATGGGGGGAATTGTTACTTGATTTGAACCGTGTAGCGAAGTCATCTAGCTGCGCTTGTACACGAGCTTCTGCTTCGGACTGAGTCTCTGTCGGTGCGAAGCCCAGAGGTGGACGTTCGTACTGCCCACCGGATGGCTGGCTGTGGCTGAGAAAACGGTTCATATTGTGGTTTGCGTTTCTGGGAAGTTGGCTGAGGAGAGACGTAAAGATTTGGGGAGCACCTCCGGGAGCACCTCCGGGGGAGCCATCGGCGGCGCCGTGGTTTGGCGCAGGACGGATTTCATTGTCCCTATTTAATCTGTAAGCATGGGGAAGGGTGATTGCCAAATATATAACATTCAGCTGGTGAACAGAAAGGAAAGGGGTAAGACAAAGGCTTAAAATGTCTCTCTTTACAGGCACAACGTTGGTGGTGTGGGAATACAGCGCCCCTTTCTGACTGACAATAAAAGGCCACATGTAACAGCTCCAGAGGGGGTAGCAATGAAACATGTTGAACAATACCTTTTTGTGTTTTGGCTACCAGCGGCGGCGCCAGTAGATGAAGCAGCCATCCTAAAGATGCCGTGTGAGATGAGCCGCGATTGGGAAATGATCAAAGCTTTGATGTAGGGATTATAAAAAGCAAGAAGACAGACAGAGGAACCGCGACGCTTGGGTTTAGATTGCAATTCATAAGAGAGACATAAGAACTGAGAGCAAAATGATATTGAGCAAGTGGGCGGGTGACGTTTATATCTATGGGTCAAGAGTAAGGGGGGATAGGCATATCCGCTCCATGAGCTCTACAACTTTTATTGGTGTATTCAAAAAGACCAAGCATACTCCTCTGTCGTCAGTGGCTTCAAGACCCTTTGCAAACTTAAGCGAAAGTGTGCACTATATTTTTGCGTACATGCAGTATATCAATAGATGAAACCAAGTACTAGTCTCGTAAAAGATAATTTATGGGCAGAGATGCATATGCCGCAAAGGGGAGAGGTTTAGGTAGGGTGCCTTAGGGGCACGACATACACCTAGCACAGCCCGCCTGGATTGAACTACCTCCTTAGTAAGATTTTGATAGTTATAACCAAGAAAAGAACGATGGTTCTTGTGTGCCTTTGATGCATATCTCTGTATACGCTGGCGTGTGTTGCGGCTGTTTGCCTCTCTACGTTGATCCTTCTCAGATTTTTGGGGTGTATTAGGAGTTTTGGGGGAGGCCACCCTTATTAGAGCTGCATTCTAGTGGCAGAGCCGCACTACATTCCTCATTACTAACCAATAGCACTGCCGTACACTGGCCAATGCGACATATCACACTTCGTTCGGATGGCGGCAATGGTCTAGCGGGTGGGAGAAGATGCAGCTGCGGAGAGTCCGTACGTGCCGAAGCCGTGGCATTGCGCAGCTACACAGATTAAATGGCCGAAGAGAGAAAACTGATATATAAAACCCAAGACTATCAAGCACAAATCACAAAACCCAAGACTTCAAAAATTGAAGCTTTGGGTTTCCATGTACTGCGCACATCTGTTGTGGAAGTATCATGTGGTGGCGGCGCTTCCAGGCGGATACCTTGACCTTGGCTGCCTCAGTGCTGCCTGGCTTAGTATCAAACAATAGGATTAGTAGCATACAGACTTGCCCACGCGCCGAAATCTGCGAAAGGCAGAATCGTACAATACAAGTATTTGTTGAAGCCGCCTCGTT
This sequence comes from Trichoderma polysporum, assembly GCA_030278935.1. Taxonomy (NCBI): domain Eukaryota; kingdom Fungi; phylum Ascomycota; class Sordariomycetes; order Hypocreales; family Hypocreaceae; genus Trichoderma; species Trichoderma polysporum. The sequence goes on along the minus strand of JARFTM010000202.1, from coordinate 47,564 downwards.
AGGCGTTTATAGAGCTCTTCATTGCTCCGCCCAGGTCGGAAGGATGATGCTAGGAAAGGCAATACACTCCGTCCCTCTTATGTAAATAAATGGGTGGAGATTAAGAGGCCTAAGTGCCTTAGTACAAAGCCAGAGGAGATGCGAAGCGGCACCCGCCTCGGATACTAGACACGAAGGATTTCTTTCTCCCCAGGGCTAAAATATAGTTAGGCAGCCGGAGAATTGAAATTTGCAGCTTTGTTTAAACCGGGAACTAGCAATTCTGTGCATTTCCATTATAATGCACAAGTGGCGCACAAGTGGCGCACAACGTCCATCTCAATCGGATACCGAAGAGTTGGTGGCGCCTGTAGCCGTTGATCTAGCCCGCTACATGAACGTGTACTTACCAAGATAGGAAGTGCGCCCAAAACAGAAAGCACATAGCTATGGAATACATACTCGCATGCACACACTATCTGTGTATTTATTGTGATAGAGATTTATTGTAATAGAGGCTTAAATCGTGAAATTTGGCATCTGATATTATATGGGATATCACGTTAATGTATAATGACTGCATTAGGCATTCATTACATTGCATTGCATTGTGCATGTACGTCGCAGAAGGGGTGTGCTAATATATACGCAGAGCGTCGCTGGAACGACTCTTCAGTGGCTGAATCCCCTTTCATTGCTTGGATAGACATTTGGCGAGTTTATATTGCTGTGGACATTTCAATTTAAATGAGGTTGAACAAACTGCATCGGTATGTTCCGATTGGTTGATGCCTCATCTTCCCTACTGACTCACAGACGCGGCTTATATTGGCTTCCATTCACTTTCTATTGGGCTGAATAAATGTCTGAGGCTTGTGACCTTTGTGTTCATGTCATCCCTGATTTTGACGTTTGTATAGGATACTGGTAGTACCATGCGACGCCACTGCCGTGGCCACCCGTGTCCGAGATCTGAGAGCCGGTGTAAACTCATGCATGACGCTTGGCGCTACCTCACGTGGCAAATTGACGTGAGTCCCCTGTTATGCATAGATCTCATGCGTCTATGACAACAGGATGTATGCAAATAGCAGCTAGAGAGCTTAAATGGCCCCAGGTTTATACAGAATTGGACTAATGGGGGCGAGTGGCGGTGAGGTGGGAACGCGTGTTGGCCTGGCGTCGTCGTCGCCATCTCCTAGTTTAGGAAGACCATTCTAGCTTCGATATTGTGTTGTCTCAAGGCTCATTCGCTTCTTTGCACAGTATACTCGTATTAGATACTTCATCTGAAACCCAAAAATTAGCCTGGTAATCCTGGGCTCACATGGAGACGAATATGGATTGGGTGGCGGCATGTCACCGCTAGTGTCAAAAGTAGCAAAGCTAAACGGACCTGCTGCAGAGATGAGAGACTAGCGATGCTGTGCATTTCCAGTTGCATGTTTGACTCTATCTGGAATATTGGGGCGCCCATCAACCTCCATTGGTAGCCCCGTTGCTTCCGTAGTGTTTGATTTAAGGGTAGCACATAGAAGATACCTGACGTTAATTGGATCATTGATGGGACTAGCAACCAATGGGCCCAAGCTCGTAATCGACATTTGCTCTTACACAAGCAGGGCATACAGCCAGTAAGAGGGGACTATTTGGCTTTCACACATGATGATAGATACGTAGTCCTCAAGCCGCCACCAATGCAGTGCGTACAATTATCTAGAGCAATGTATGCACCCTGTAGTTCTTTTTTCGGTTTAGCTTCAAGTACTGAGATGTTTACACTCATTCTGTAGCCAATGCTTTAGCCTACTGACATGGAATTGTCCTATGTCTGAGGCGGCCTTATAGCCTGATCAGGTAAAGCAGGTTTACAAGGATCCAAGTTTGAGCGAAGCGTAGTCCTTAGATTTGTTTTATCAATAGGAGAAAATGCCAACAAACCACGATAAATTTAAGCCACAGTTAAGAATTTCGACGGATAATTGGCCAGGGGCTTTTTGTTTGGATACCCTACACCGTGAAACGAAATACATCGCAGCAGCTTTGCTTGTCCCCATGAATGACTATGCCTTTAGATATATGCTAGATGGCAAAACCTTAGAGAAAATTGCGCTTTGCATTTAACTACAAAGATTATTCAAGCTCAACCAAGGTCCCTAGCTATACAAAGTCCATTGAGCCGACTATATGTGAACAACGTGTCAACACATCAAATATCTGTCGCTGCGAGTGCAAATAAGAACCTAGCATACATATTGATGCGCTTGTTGTAAACTACCCCCTATAGTTGCCGGTAGGGTCTTTCTTATATAGACCATTATTTGTGAGGAAGGCCACTATTCGAGAAAAATTGAGCATCGAAGGCACGCAACTGGGTTGCCATGCGAGCTTCTGTTTCGGCCTGACTCTGTGCCTGCGCGAAGCCAAGAGGCAGTCGTAGGGATCGGTCGGTCGATACTTGGCGATTACGGCAAAGGAAACGGTCAATGCTCTATATGGGATCATTGGGTACGCGGATAGAGGTGGCAGTTTGGGTAGCGCTGTTGGCGGCAGACTGAGGCTCATTATTCCTGTCATTTTGTAAGCCTTTACATCAAATGGGTAAGTGTATTAGTAGACATATGTAATGTTTAGCACTTGCAACGAAGTATAAGAACAGTAGATGACGCTATATCTTGAGCTGTTTCTTTGACAGAGCACGTCCAATACAACGCCGTGGAGAGATAACATCTCGACATCAAATGATGAGAAATCGTGCCACATATTAAGACGAAAAAAAGCAAACTCTATATTTAATTATTACTTACTTCATTTTGGTTTCTTTATAAAAAACATTGGTGGCAGAAGAAGGCATTATTAAAATGTCGGCCAAAACTTTTGCTAGTAGGTGGATGTAGAACGCACAGCCAGTGTTATGTGTGCATGTATAAAGCTATCATAAGAAGTATGATATATATAAGAGATGATAGTGTTTGCGAAAATTTAATATACAAAGGGAAAATGTGCAAGTATTTATATTGAGAAAAAAAAAAAGACTGGTGGAGGATTTGAGCTTTTCCCCTTCAACCTTTGACCTCCGCAACTCCCCAGTCCGTTCTTACAGCCCAAGCTACCAAGCCTTTTTGGATATCGTGAGTACTACTACAACCTCAAGTTCATCTACCCAGAGCTTTTGATAGCGGGTGAGGAGACGGTTGTGCCCATTTATGGAGTCGGACCGGTTGTTGTCATCACAGAACGGCATTACCGATGCTATAATTAATTTAAAAGACGAAGAAGTTAGAATATAGCTAGCTGATCCAGGAGATAAGCAACTTGAAGGGTCTCTAGACTAGTATATTGATGAACTCTTTAATACCCAGGTCTATTTTGATGAAGTCGAATGGGCAATAGATGAACAGATTTTAGTCTACTCTCCTAAGGCCTTTATTCCCAGGTCTATTTAACGAAGTCGACCGGGCAATAGATGAAAGGGTTTTCGTATACTCTCCCAAGGCCCTTAATCATCTTGACGAAGTCAACTGGGCAATGGATGAGAGAGTATTGGTCTACTCTCGCAAGGCCTTTAACAATCTTGACGAACCGCGAACCATTGTTTTAATGTATTTTGATCCCGCTCTGCATTTCGAAGGGCTGTGCCGCTGGAACAGAAACTTGACATGAAGCCACGATGGGGTAGATGTAGCTGGCGATTGCACACCAAACAAGCCAGCCACGAGAGGGGGTCTGCATTGGGGGTCTGTCTCGTCTGCATATGGATGGTGCTGGAATCGCCCACGGCGAGATCTTGCCACAAGCGATACCAACGATGCAAAGCGTCAAGGATCTGATGTACCCCCATCCTCTCTGCATACGAGAGATTTCCACAGATGCTTAATACTGAGAACATATTCCACCCTGTGATACCGTTTGAACGGCCCCTATAGATACCACACGATTTCGGTGCATCGGATTTGGTGCCAACAAGGGATCGTGTGAACAGTGGCTGAGACAAGGCTTTCTCCACGTCTTGAGCCGTCTGGCTATCCGCCTTGCTGCACCAGCAACTAGTTGCTGAGCATTTCACGGCGGCCCGATGTCCCATAAAGGCCACTAGAAACAAGGTGGGAGGATTTCAGCATGAGTTCGAGAGTGGGTCTGATGTATGGCTGCGTTGGCATGCTGCGGCGGCTGACATCGTAAGAAAAAGAGAAGAAAAAAGAATGGAAATGTCTCGATACTAGAGCTAGCATGGGAATTGAGTTTGTTGTTATTGAGACCTCTCTAGTACAAAGTCCTCGTAGTGGTAGAACTTTTGTTTATAATGATCGGGCTGTCAAGCAGCATGCGGGGCAACGAGTAGGTATTAGCATGGAGGGGTCTTACGAGTACAAGCACATGTATGCAGTACATCTGTAGTACAACCCACTGAGGGCAGAATGCCATTGTCGCCGCGAGATTATTCGCTAGATACCCTTGGCGTCGATCAAGTAGCTGAAACATTGAACCTACATCAATGGTTTCACGCAGAACGATTTTGAAGACACCTAAAGAAGAGACTACCAATCCCAAGCAGCCCGAGCCCAAGCCACTTGTATGCATGTATATTTTACCACCATCTCATCTGTTATCCTCAGATAGAACAACCTGATACATGCCTCATCAACGCCATCTCCTCTGCAGTGGATACACAGTAAGTATTATTAGAGCGCATCAATAACACTTTTATAAACAGCCCAGCTTTTTTATTCCTGCGCGGACTTAGTTTCCGGGAGCTTGGCCGCCGGAGCCAAATTGCAAGTCAAAAGCACGCAGAATTGCGAGCATACGGGCTTCTCTTGCTGCCTTCGCCTCGTCTTGGGTCTGCACCGGGCCAAGCCCGACCGGGCGTTGATCTTGATCGACTAGGAAGCGGCTGATGCTATCATTGGTGGGGCGATAGGGGCCTTGGGAGGCGCTATCGCTAGTGGCCGTAGTGGATTCGCTATGGCTGTATAAAATACAGCGCACAGTTCATTAGCATCCAATCCATCTGAATCTCGTTTCTCACACCACAGCCGCTGTAGTACAGTGTTGTAGGGCGCGTAGTTTAAGCACGGAATTGAAACATGATCGGGTATACACATGGAAGAGGTAGCCATTTCGTGTCTTAGGGATAAAGAGGGAGACAATGAAATGCCCTTTGAATGTAATAGTACCTACCTATCACTGCCAACATGCACAGTGTTAGTGGAAGGAGAAGGCATTTTGAAGAAGGGTAAGCAAAGGAATAAAATTTACGATAGACAGGCGAGGTAATGGCGAGCACGGTTGATCTATATATACAAGAACGAGATGGAAAGAGGGGGAACTTATATCTTCTAGATATGAGCGGGCTATCAGATTCCCTGAAGCTGTCTACAGCTTCAAGACCGCATCTAAACGGATTTTAAGGTAGGCCACGGGCATATCATTTGTGGCTCTCAATGGACTATATACACCTGTACTTCGCTGTTTATAGCACGCATCTGTCAAAAGAAAGTATCTTAGCCCATCTATAGGTAGTTAAATCACCACGCATCAGGATGCGAATCGTGTGGCTGCAGTTTGCGCCGGCGATAGCGTCGGCGGGTTGAGTCGGCCGCATCTGCACCTGACCACTACAAGCTCGGACAGCGAAGTGCTTAAGTGCAGCCTGGCTCCTCCCATACAGAGGGCTCGGCTTCTAGGCTGAAACATTGAAAGTCGGCTGCCCATGTGCCATGCTTTGGACTCCGCCAGTGCACATATGAAGCAATTTTTGGGCTAGTATACGCAGCATGCGACGTATATATTTGTATCTAATAGCTAATATCTATTCACAGTCCGTATTAACAGCTGATACGACCGCAGTTGGCCATAAAGCTGAGCTATTGGTTGTGGTGCAGTGACATATGCATGTACATGTATGCTAGTCGGGCATCTATATCAGTACCTGGTACTTATAGGTAAGTTTTGATTGAGTCCTGGAAATTGGCGCCGCAATACATTTCATTTCATTGGAGACTTTGAAACAATAATCATTTATTTTGAAAAGATAGTATTAATTATGTAGTTATCTACTAAATGATTTGACTTGATATACAATATAGATGCTATGCACTTATTTTCCCACCTACACAAACTTGCCACCAACTGCTAAAGATGTGTGACTGCATGCGCTGTAAAGTTAGTACATGTACCCTGAGAGTTTAAATGGTCGCGGTAGCTGGAGCTTTAAAGCTCATTGACGCCTGACTGCGCTATTAGTACGTACCTAGGTAAGTGGCTTCGATCCCACAATACCCTTCCATTACTTGTGGGCACGATTGCTGATCCAGTCAAATGCTGCATCGAAAGCATCGAGCTTCGCACGCATACGGGTTTTCGCATCGGCCGCGGCCCCTGCCTCGCCCTGCATCTTCCCCATTCCCGGAGGTGGACGCTGTTCATCAACATGGCCATTGCGACCCAGGAAACTATCCATGTTGTAGTTTGTAGATTGGGGGATTTTGCCTCTAAAATGGCCTTCATGTAAGCAGAGGTGCTCGTTACATGCGCGGTATGTAAGTTCATGGACCCGCAGCGTTGATACATGGATAGGGCACACAGCTGAGGAATAGAGGGGCAAAGGGTTGGTAGGGACGTGAGATTGATTTGGAAGTGCACTCTGCATAGATGGGGTTTTGGTAGAGCTGGTACTTGCAGCTGGTCATAAAATTGAAGAACTGCGTTTTTAATATGAGACGACACTTACCCATTACTGCCGTTGTGCGCGGCGTGGTTGGAGGAAGACGGCATATCGAGCGAGATCTGTAGAGTGCACACCACCTGTTACCTAAGGTATCTAGTAGTAGGTAGGTAGCTAAGTGAGGATTGATCTGATAAAGTGCTTAGCGGCCCCAAGGAACAAGTAAGTATAATCCTCAAAAAGTGATGCTGCACAGCTCGATATGGATGAATTTAGAAGGAGGAGGAGATGGATTTATAGCAGAACGGACAATGGTAGGCACATTTGCATTTAGTCTTGGATTTTCTAGGCGTTCATGATTGATTCTTCCCAGCCGAATGGGTTATCTTTGATTGGACCTAGGAGTTAGCAAGAGGTAATGTAGCTGGCAGGTACAGGTCCGGGGGTGGCTAGAGTGGAAGACCTACACGGGGTAGACTAGTGGAAGATCCTCCAAGTATGTATGCGCTGGACGTGGATCCTACCTATCATGCCGTGCCATCCCATGTCATGCCATGCAATGCGATGCGATACGATGCGATGCGACCATCACCCATGCTCAAGTTCCTTGGCCGAGCGCCGGTGCTTTGGAGTTTGGCATGGGGCTATGTCAATGAAATGGGTGAGTGATTGGCAGGCAGAAGCAACATGATCAACATAAACCCATTCTAGTGGAGCGCAAGTGAGAAGGTACCTTGTTTGGGCAGCATATCCGATCCACCAGGGCCGACAGCGCAGGTTATAGGCACCATCAATAGTGAAAAGGATGAAAGACCAGAAAAGATCCCCTATTAGTTAGACTTTCGTGCCTGCAATGCTGAAGGGGCCGGGCTTTATCGGCAAAATTGAAATACGGCAGTGCGCATGCGCGCGCGTGTGTGCACCAGCAGTTAGCCTACCTAAAACGTCAAGACGTAAGACATGGACGGAAAAGCATGTAGCAGGCCCTCGGGGTGAAATTTCCTTTGTTCTGCCCAAGCCAAACAGAGCTAAAATACACGTAGCCACTCATGGCTTGGTGCACCGTTTTGAGGGAATCGAATCCTTTGGCCCGTCCACTTACCCTTTGCTACATGTACTCTTTAAATCGCATGGATTGTTTTCTAAGAGGCAATGACAGAATATCAGGTGAAATATCCTGTAGTGAGTACGTATTAGTCGAAAAACAATTTGTTTATAAGTTCAGATTTTCTCCCACTGGTACCCCCGTATGTGGCCATTGTGTAAATCTCGCCGGGAGATATTTCTTTCTTGAGTTTGTCCCTGAGACGATACGGGTAACGACGGCGATTAGACCACATATTGTATAGTACTGCGTGAGTAGTATTGGGTAACCGCATCTGCATGGCTGAGATGAGCCCGGTAGCGGTGAAGCGTCCTTGTGGCCGGAGAGGATTGGACGGCCAAGATGGGAAGGCTTATCGGCGGGTGATTGTGTGCCTCTTACTGCTGCCTATCCGCTGCATTGGTTCCTGGACAGCTTGAGATTCGCGGAGGACTCATGGAGGATAGAGAGAGATCAAAACGCGGAGTCTTCTGTATGATGGTCATCAGACCCCACCATAACCCCCGTTTACATGTATCCATCTGCTTCCATCTGTATACGGCAAATGAGATGGATGGTGCGTCGTGTCGCGATTGCAATTTATCCACCCCCCCCTCATCCTGCTGGGCCGCGGTTAGATGCTCAAACAGAAAAGACAACTTGAAGAGACATTGACAGTGACTCTTGACTGGTTTCTAATAGGCCCTGGCAAACAAGACAACTCGCGGCCGGCAAAAGGACAAGATGTCATTTGATGACTTTTTTTTTTGGTCACATGAGAAGGGTCCGCTACCGGTAAATGCAGTGGGGAAGGAGTTAACGAAGTACTACTTGTAAGATCAGCGATCGAGATAACGTACGAAATGGACCCCCGCAAAACGGGCAGAGAAACGGGGTATACTTGTAGAGAAATACTCCGTAGTAGTACTGTAGTAACGGTACTACCATATTCCCCCACAAACGCGGCCTGTGGGTTTTTCAATGTTGGTAAACAGCTAAACTAAAAGAAGCCAGCTAGTTACCAACCCTGGTAAACGCCGGGTTTTTAGACGTTAACGGTCGTCACTTAGCGGCGGCTTGTACCTAGTGCCCGCTCAAGTCAAAACGTTAGCTTCGAGTCGCTCCGTTTTTAGGATATGGAGCAAAACTTTGGCGTATGCTTAAATGTACTTCATATTATTTGCCTAAGCGATGGACGAGGTTCGTCCTTGAGGCAGCGATTGATGAGATCGCTCTGCAGCGGTTGATGTCGCAAGTGCAGTACAACTCTGTCGCGTTTATTCCGTGCATACCGTTTCCTAGAGATAATTTATGCATAGTACATATCATCGCTGCAGGGATAGTAAAATACATTGCTATCTACTGTGGCGCGGAGCTGTACTCCGTAGTACGTGCGGCTTTCGCATCGTGTCTACCATGCCAAGCCGCCTTGGGTTAATTGGTGGAACATACGAAGTAATCTGATATTATAAAGTGACGGTGCTCGGTTCTCTTTAGGTGGACAATTTTATCCCTTTCATAAATGCGCTTCAATAAAACGTGTGGATATGGTGGCTACAAGGCGCAAGGCGTCCTACTGCCTAGAACGCTTCTTTATCCAACAGCCTCGGCGTAAATTCAAGCGCATCCAAGTACGTGTACTTCGTACTTCGTACTATTCGGCGATCTGCGACCCCGCGGCCCGCCCCTTCAAACTAGTCCAGGCTTTCATCTGACATGAACGCCGTACTCCGTATTCCGTATTTCGTACGCTTCACGATTTGCAGGCACAGGCATGTGGCAGCTACTGAAATGGGGGGAGCGGAATCAAATAAGCATTTCGGGGATTACATAACCATTGTAGTCCATACATTTATGTGATAAACGGACCCCCCGGCGAATAACTAATCGACACGAGAGCTTTCGCCGCTTTGATCAAATTTCTCGTCGATCGCAAGCAACTGCGCCTGCATTCGAGCTTCTGCATCAGCCTGGCTTTGCGGCTGCCCAAATCCTACTGGCGGGCGCAGGTGATTGTCGGCGGGTGTTTTGCTGCCCTCTTCGAGAAAGCGGCCCATGCTGTATGTAAGGTCGGCAGGGACTTGGAGAACGGCTTGAGTTTTGCAAGTAGCGGCGTCGGACTCTCTGTAATTATAGAGCTTGCTTATTAGCACCGATTGGCCAATGAAGAGCACTTTGGGTACATGTAGTTGGGGAAGGGTGTGCGTGCAACGGGCCCAGCGTTCTTGTTTTGTGCTAGCATTGGAGCGGGTACGAAGGTACCTTGGCCCAGTACTAGAAGTAGATGGCCCTCTAAGAAGAATGTGTGTCTACGGAAACAGAAAGAGGCAAAGGCAGAGATTTTTTTTTTTTTGAAGCGATACTTACGCAATGCTACCGCTGTAGACCGCGCGGGTAGATGAGCCGGACATCTCGAAGAAGCTGTGGAATGCTTCCTGGTAGGTAGATGAATAAGGCCAAGATCTAGGGTTGGATAATTACCCCTCTATTATAACAGACAATGAGGATAATAATTAGAATAGATGCGGAGATAGTGATGCGTGCACTATCCATGGTGAATAGAGAGAATAGATGGGTATTTATAATTCTAGAAAGACAGGAAATTGCCCTTTTATTTAGACTTTTCTTTCATATTTTTCATCTCAGCGGTCAAGCTCATGCATGCCACGAAGGGGGAGATGGTCGTCACGGAGCATTCAAGGTCCCCCGGGGGGGGGGAGGGGGGGGAGTGGGTTTTTACCACTGGGACCTGTATTGCACCTCACCTCCACTCCGTTATTGTGCCTTGGGGTCTAGCAGCCAGTTGCTTTTTGGTAAACTTATACTACTACAAGCATACAAGCACTGCTTGTAGAGACATAGATTAAGTACAGCGTATGGGTTAGCGCGTTGTTTTATTTTCCCCTTCTTACCATACAGCGCCCCACTTGGCGCACACCCACTTTGACACTTTTTTCTCTCTCGCTTTTTCTCTCTCTCGCTTTGTCTCCAATACGGAGTACAATAAATGTTTCTTTGCGCCTGTCTGTTCCTGTGCTCTCTCTCCATGACAGTTAAGATAGGAATGAGATCCAGTTCTCCGTATCACTCCATGTGGTCCTTATCTAACCAACCTCTCAACGGACGCAAGAAGCGCACGATGATGCACTCAAGATTCAATTTTGAAAGGGTCTTCCGCGCCTCTAAGCTGTAATGGTTTCCATACTTCCTCTAACCTACTACTACTAGGCTACGGCCCGCGGTGGAAGCAGGGGGGTGCCTGTCTTGGATCTCTTGTATTAAGACCCGTTACCTCCACTAGATCCATTGATAAACATGGAAATTCAATACCTACCTAAGCAAAGTAATTGTCCGCCTTGTCCGCCTTGATGCCGAAGGTTAATCCGTGATTACCAATTTGAGCCTCTTGGGAGACCTCATGTACGGAGTATTTTACCCTTTTGATCCTTATTACGATACCTGCACCCCCCCAGCTGCTTCGTTCCCACGCCACGTCGGCATCAGCCATGAGGCCACTGGTCCGAGACTTAAGGCCAACCTGCTCCACGGAGTAGATCTGGGATCTTGCTTCCGAACGAGTCAAGCACGGTGGGCTGCGAACCATGGGTAGGCAATTTTGTAAGACTGCCAGCTGCTAACTGCCTCTTGTTGCTCAGAAATTTTGTCATCATATTGTTGTTCGTGCGCCTCACATAATCCATTGGTTACGACGAAGAGCTGGTAGTCTGTACCTACTGTACTATTACTAGTAGGTGGGTCTTTTTATGCTGACCAAGTTGTGCCACTCACAAAATTTCTCGTGAGCCCAGTCAGCTCTCATCTCGCATTATGTGTCCGCAGGTGCGCGACATGTTGGAGAACGCATAGATTATCACACGCATCAGAAATTCATAACATGACGACTTCAAATTCCACATCCGACTTTCAATTTTGATCTTTGAGAAAAATAAATGAACTAGTATTTCTAATTATCTATTTGTACAAATGCTATATATAGCGGGTATTATGTCGATAGCTTCCACACAATTAGAAGTAACAATTGGAAGCGAAATGTCAATTGAGTCCTAATTGCGAGTAGAGTTATCACCGAAAAATTTGGCGTCGAAAGCACGCAGCTCTGCACGCATGCGGGCTTCCGCTTCAGTCTCTGCTTCAGCGTCGCCCCGCGTCTTCCCAAATCCAGGGGGTGGGCGCTGAAGGCCAGCAGCCGTTTCCTTGTTTTGACAGAGAAAGCGGTTCATGTTGTAGGTAAGATTGCTGGGAGCGCAGGGAAAGACGGCAAGCCGTGTACCATCATTGGTGGCAGCTTGAGAGTTGTTGTCTCTGCGCAGGCTTTTTGTTAGCGCATGCATTTGGTTACCTAATAGCAGGTATTGAATAAGCTGTTGGAACATGTGGGCATCAGAGCTCCGCATGTTTCGTACAAACAAATAACACGACAGGAGTGCACTGCTCGGGAAAATGGGGAGAGACGAAAAGAACGGAAAATGAATTATTTTTATCAGAGGCTGCACCTACGCAATGCTCTCGCCATAAACCGCGCCGGTGGATGAAGTAGGCATTGGGGAAGAGTATAAGTTGAAAGCTGCTTCTAGACGACTAAGTAAATCTCACAGCCTGGTTACTTTACCAAGCTATCGTTAAAAATAAAAATAAGAAATAGACAGTAGGCAGAGGCAATAGGCAGAGACAGGGAACGGAGGGATATGGCCGAATATTTATGCCTAGACGGGGGAAATGGAGCGCAAGAATACTCCTCTATAGCCATTACGACTCCCCGGGCCTCGTCCAATCCTCTGCACGGGGGACCGCCAGCGCTAAGCGTGGGCCACGCCAATCGCGTCTCCACCATTTCCGGCCATTTGTGGAGTCAACGGCACCGCTCAAAGATCCTTGGGCGGACCAAATACCCACCGAAAGCGGGGGTCAACAGTCCGGAACGCAGTCTCTTAGGGAATATATGAGGTATAAAGAAAAGAGCAGAATCGGAGGTGAATGATGTTAACATGGATCTCATTGGGCGGTGCTAATTACCCTCGCGAAGGAAGTTTTCTTGCTGAGACGCTGGTATAACATGAAGCACTACTAAACAGTACTCGATCCCTCCCTCCCTCTCTAAAAGGTGCTCAAAGGTGTGCCTTATTGCTCAGCATACGAAGTACATAAATAGCTTAGCCCCAACCGAACAGAAAACACTGACTAGTAGCCAGTTGGAAGAAGGCTTAGCGGTGTCCGTAAATGAACCACCGGCTAGATATGCCGTCAAAGTGTCGGTCACGGCCTTAGCACCATATAAGTCATACACCAAGGACAATACTCCGTACATGTACTAATGTACAAGTAGGTCGTGACTCGATATTCAGCCAGGCTCAGCGATCCATCCCACACGCAGGCGGCAGACTACTGAAGGAACTTTGTTCAATCAACCCATCAAGGCGTCTAGGCGTCCAAGGGGCCGCGACAATGGAGTAGAGGAGCTCGGCGGGCCGGGGTACGCGGGGTCTAGCCTCCGATGCAGATCCGTCTCGATACCTGCTGATATTATTACCATTATCGCAAGAAGCTTATAGTCCAACTCCAAGTGGACAGCTAATGAGCGGCTTGGCAGTCTGCCTCGCATTCTCTTGCAGATGGTGGTGCGTGCGTCAGGGACCAGCTCATTCCTCAGAGGGAAGGGGGGTCGTCTGAAGTGTTGGGTAGAGAGGTTTTAGTGCCCAACCTGGCAGCCTTTTTGTCGTCGGCGCGAGACGGGTAGCATGCTTCTGCACCGCCTACTGTACATGTGCTCAGTGCCTTGCTGACGGGATTAAAATGAAGTAAAATAAGCCAGTTAAAAAAAGAGAGGAATAAAAGACCGCAGAGTTTAGGCGGGGTGTGTGCATATCACAAACCCCTTGTTGCGCGTGTGCTGAGCTAACTGTCATGATCTATAGACGGAGTCCGACATTTTGCCTTGCCAGTTGCCTTCTTTCTTCGGTTAGATTGATGGTTTTTACAGACTTTTTTTGTCTGAAAAAAAAAAGAAGAAGAAGAAGGTGGGGTAGTTCAGCTCAAGTACTTTATCTCAGAAGATTCGGCATTGGGTCTGAAGATGGAGTGGTAGAGGCGGGTTTAAGATGGTGACGCAGAATCAACCAACTGCCTAGCGGTTGTCGCAAACTGGCGGGCAGTGGTGTTGACTCGTACGTCACCACCGCAGCCGGCATCACAGGCTCTCACCATCGGGAATAAGTACCTAGTTTTTTGGGGAGTAATTGGTGAGGCAGTTCACACTTTATCAGCCTTTGGATAACTCTCATGCGCTTCTCTGGTAAAGCACTTTTTGAGCTTTGGACGTAGACTTACGTAGTACAAGGTTAAACCCGGAGCTATCTCCAGTTTCCGATTACCTGTTCAAGATGGATGGATGTTTCAGTCGCTACGTTTTAGGTAGGGCGGGCAGACCTGCGGCTGAGCACATGGCGCTAAGACGCTGTGATGAAAAGAAGGTGGTTCTGAAGTTTCGGGCTATCTACTATATATGTACAAGGTAGCTACTTAGGGGTGATATGACGTTGATCCATAAATCCCACGCCAACTCAGTTTAGTATCCAGCAGAATGACACCGCGCGAGTACCTCCATGTGTCTAGTTGCGAAGAGCAGAGCTGCCGCCACCAGGAGAATTGCCGCTCGACAAGAATTGAGCATCGAAAGCGCGCAGCTGCGTAGACATACGCGATTCTGCTTCTGCCTCGCTTGGAACTTGTCGCAGGCTGGACGGCGTACGTTGGTCTTTGTCGGAAAGAAAACGGCGCATGCTAAAGGTAGGATCGGCGGGGACAAGGGAGGTGGTGGCTTGGGTGCAGCCACAAGCGGCTGGCAAGGCATCGCTGTGGCTAACAAGAATATGGATTAGCCTTTTTTATGTATCATGAATCGTAGCTTAGACACGGCGTTTGTGGACTCTTTAGCAGAGGTTGTTCAGATGCTCTTGGTGTTGACCCTCCTAGTAAGCCCGGAGAGAGAGAGAGAGAAAAAAACAAATAAGAGGGGATGTCTGTCGTAGTACGAGAGTCTGTGAATAAAGACAGAACGAATACACAAGGATATAAGTGGTATTTACAATAACCACAACAAGGACACTTGTCTCGTTGAGTAAACAAAAAAGGAAAAAAAAAAAAAAGCAAAGGCAAACACCTACATATTGCCGCCATTGTAGACGCCATTAGGGGATGGACTGGCCATTTGGAAGAGCAAATGTTTTAAGATGGGCGAATGCACTAAATTGTGGGCGATATGACAGGCAAGAGACGGAATGGGGAATGTGATGGATTGCTTTGCAGACGCAGCGGCCAGTGCTTAAGGAAGAGGGAGGGGAAAGGTAAATATTTATATCAGTTCAAGGACCAAAAGACATACAATCTTTTCCCACTTCTACTCTTAGGATTTGTGTCTCAATCCATCCGGTTGTCGCGCTCATAGGTCGAGGCGCTCTATGTTGAGTGATTACATGTACGCAGGCTGCCGCTGGCGGGGCGTACCCATCCGCACATCGTCGTTTGTTGGAGCAGATATGTCGACTGCATCTGCACGCACTGCATAGTGTGCACCCACTGCATTAGCACATACTGTAGCCGACTACTGTACTCGGAATCGGGCAAATACGTAAATGAGAGTGCCAGTACTCATTTTCACTGCGTTGCCAAACCACCACACAGGGAGGGCTAACATTTGATTTCAGTCTCAGTTTCGGCTAGTAAATCTTTAGCGCAGCAAAGCGACCTTTAATGACAAACGACAGTATCCACCGCCGTGCGCATCTACAGTAGACCTTTGTCCTATTTAACACGCCTCGCGGGGGCGTCCGTACATCAATTTATCGACAAGGTACTTCGTACACCCTGCTGAGACTCGTCTGCCTCCTACGGAAAGTTTGTTTCCAAAGAGTGCACGATAGGCTGGCTTACTACACTAATCAAGACTTAGAACCCAATTATTGTAAACCAACCTCTAGGTATGCTTTACTTCTAAGACAATGGCGCCAAAATCAAGATTTCGTAACGTGTGCATAGGAGGCTTGTAAGTGTTACTGTTATCACTTTGTATATATGAGCTTAGCTTATCGATATGCGGCTTAAGGCATAGGCCTAGAACTTGGGAGAACCATGCAGTATGAAGTAATGCAGCTACGGTAGAAGCTATGTGCAGGTTTTTGCTTGGCAACATGCGGCCAAAGCAAAAGCCTAGAACTTTAGAGAAAACTACCCATTATGCAGTATGAGGTAATGCAGTTACAGTAGAAGCTATATACAGGTGCTTACTATATATATAAAAGAAGCCCGGTTTGGCCATGTACAAGTAATGCATAGCCAGGCCTAGAACATTGGGAAAAATCCTATAGGGGCTTACGTGGGTACAGCGGAAGCTACTGTACGGTGCATGCAAGTTCCCCAATCTAATCGTGCCAGACTTTAGCGTCAGTGCAGGAAAAAGTTCAATTCTAAATTCAGGCGCCGAGACATATACTTCCTGCGAGTAATGCCTGGCTTGAGCTAAGGCTTGGACTGTAAAAAGTTCTACTATCAGATTACTACTCAAATTTTGAATTCAGGCGCTGAGACATGTGTAACTCCATGCTTGGCCTGCTTTGCCTCATTTTTAGGGCTTCTTCAAGAGGCAAGGTAGGCCGCGGACCGTTGTCTTAAAGATACTGCCGCCGAACACTCCACATCGAAGCCAAGCGATGGAATTAAAGGTAATTATTATAGCAGCATTATCAAAGCCAGTAAGTATAAGTATAGTAAGTGGAAGGCCAAATTCATGCTCAATTACAAAGCTTGTGATTTTACTAGGCATGCTTTATTTGCATTTACTCTGCTGTTGCCTTTCGCTGCTGACAAAAAAAGCTACATTGTACATCAGACAATACCATTTGTAAAATTATTCACCACCGGCGATTGCGATTAATTGCTACCACCAAGTAGTTTTGTTCTTAAATTAATTGATGCTTATTATTGATTTGTTTTTATTAAGAGACAATGCCTTGTACAAGGCTGTATCTAATAATGGCGTGGGCCACAACGGTGCGAAACACAATGCTCTCGAAATACTACCCAAGTTGACGAGGTAGCCGAAAACCTCCACTGCCAGCCATCTCTTTGTCTTTGAAGCCCCGCGCAGCACGCACCGTTGGTAAACACTCCGGCGCCCCTGTCAAGTTGCTCTGTCAATAGCCGGGTCAGGCCAGAAGGCCAGGGTGCTCGGATTTGCAAGCCGTGACGAATCGCTATTTTATCAAGTTTACGACCTGAGTATCGACTACACTGATGACGTCGGATGTTCTGCAGTTAGTTGTTTAAGATACCTCAACTTGATGAGCCCGTGTTTTATCTAGTGACTGAGATTTGGCAGAATCTCACCTTGCATTCGCGCCTTGGAAAGTACAGCGTAACTAAACTCATAAATAACATTTGCACCTATCTGACATTCGCAAAACCAATCCAAACCACTAACCTAATCAAGATGCTATACACATATTGCGTTGACACATCCCGCCTATACCACATGGACTCATAATCCACCATTCCAAAATCTCTGCCTGGCTCCTCCAGCATGACTCTCTAACTAGTAGAAGAGTTGCCACTTGAGCCAAATTTCTCATCAAATTCACGTAAAAGTCTGAGCATACGCTCTTCCGCCTCGGTCTCAGCAGTAGCTCCATTCCGCGTCCGCTCAATCCCGGGATGTGGCCTTTGCTGTTGGTCCATAAGCGTTTGCTTGTCGTGGCCAAGATAACGGCCAAGGCTATAAGCGGGACTATCGGTGACATTGGTAGAGATAGCGGCTTGAGTGTTACTGTTCGTGGCAGTTTTGGGATGAGTGGGACTGTATGGGTTTACGATTAGTTACGGTACTCGAGGGCTATCGTGCATAGTATGTATCCAAATGGGATGAAGATGTTTGGGATTCTTGTTGCGTAGGAAGTGTCTTGTGTATAACTCAAATGCCAATACTGGAGTGCAACAAGTATATGTCATGACTGAAGAACAAGTGCCGCTAGGGTAGTACATACGCATTGCCCTTGTTGGGGACGGGACGAGTAGATGATGAAGACATGATAGAGAAGTTTCGAAAAATGGTTAGAAGTAGAAATTTAAATGAAGATTGAATAGAACTTGGGTATGCGTGTGCCAATCGTTAAGTAAACTTAATAAAGAAACAACGAAAAGTGACTGGCTGCTGAACTAATGCGGTGACAAGTAGAGGAAGAGAGTGAATTTATAATGAGAATGACAAGATGAAATATATTGGAGAGATGGCGTCAAGCATCTTATGTTTGTCATTTTGCTAGGCATATCTCGAGGTTGTAAAAATGACAGAAGCGTTGTGGAAGGCAAGGTCATGATCTTTTCCGCGGGAAATCTCACACTGCATGTAGCTGCAGGGCTCCATCCTCGATTTGATTCGGAAATAGTACCTTCCAAATGGTCCCACTTCAGTTGTCTGTTAGTGAAGCCTCCTTGTTCTACTGTCAACGGGACAGCCGTGGTGGTGGCGCAGACAGGGGCTGGGAAGAAGGCCCATCCGTTCAATGAACAAACACGATTTTAGGACGAAATAGCCATGAGATGAAACAAGATCCTAGGGTAGAATGGGACTGAAATGGCTCTTACAGGGCTGCGTTGCAGGTTACATTCCCGAAATGCCATGGGTGTATTTAGTGGAGCCATGTTTGACGGCCACCACTGCTCGCTTCATACAGGGGTCAAGCCGCTCCGGGTCTAAACTGGAAGCTGCATAAAACTTAACAGATGTTGTTAGAGTTTGCATGGGGCATAAATGCGGAGACGAGCCGATTTGCCAGCTAGCCCAGACTAGTAATATGGATAGCTGGCTGTCAAGCTAGTAAGATGGAGCATATGTAAATACATGTACTAGAGTGCAAGTTTTCTAGAAGTTATATGGAAAACACCTTCACTGGCTTTGTTCGAAGAGAACAACGTATAATGCTACTAGCTAGGCATTTGGCTGAGGATTCAGGAGGTCGCTATCAAGGAAAGTGTGTAGCTACATGTAGTAAATCGTACATGTACTTACCCGTAGACAAGTGGAGTGGCGTAGAGCCTCTAGTTCCACCCTTGGAGCACCCTTGGAAGTATATGATCATGTAGCATCAAAATCATGGATGAAGAAGTCTTTGCGGCTGGAAAGAACATTGTGGTCAGATCCATTAGTGTGGCACTAACCCTGCTGCCGGATCCAGCCAACGTTACCCGATCCCCCGTTGCCCGTAAATGTACTATTTGCTCTATCCATTGAGTATTTTGTATCTGTGCCTATCCAATCCGACTCCCCGGATCCCGGAGACGACATGAGATGAGGCATGCTGTGGGACGTTACTTATTCCAACTCTGGAAACATGGCCGTTATGATAGTTATGCTGAGCCTTTTGACGGCTCACTGCAGATATCCTAAACACGCCCCGTCACAAGCCTCGGAGGCTTCATTTTCCGGTAGCTGAGGGGTACGCAATCGAGCGGCTACATGCATAGAAAGCCCTTTGACATCTAGTATTGCATGCATGATGCTCAATGGGGTAACACTGATTTGACTACAGTCGTTAGAAGGAAGCCGTACTATTTGGAAGATCCGCTCTAGTGTTGACGTTGTCAGCTTTTCGGCTGTTTCAGTAATCCCAGAGCCATAGAGAGATGTACGTAAATAACTGGCCATGCATAATGTCTTATCCTGCATGTGTATGCGTGCCACGCTGTTTACCATGTATGCAGTCAGCACATAAAATACTTGAGAGTAGATTGCAAGAGTAGGGAAGAAGCGAATCTAAAAGAACACTTCTAGCAAGCGAGGAACTGACGAAATATCTAAGACATCCAACTTGAATGGCAATTAGCATCTAGCCTTGGGTCTTGGGTTCTTTTGAGAGTCATAGCTCAATGTGACGCTAGCGATCCATAAAGAGATTCGCCTAACAAGTGTGACGCCCAGAGGCGGTGCCGTAGTTTGATCAATCATAAAACTATTACTTAGCCTCAAGACGGGCACATTTCTGGTAATAGGTATAGACTACCTTGGCAAGTTCGTCCTTTCACCGAGATGGATCAGTATACTGGATCGTATCAGCATAACTAGTTGGCCGAGCTGGGGCGAATCGGGTCTTGCATAAGCCTCCTGTGCGGGATAGCCGTACAAACTCTTACCCCGGCGATGATCGATGATGCGGCTGAATATAAGCCCACGCCCTGTATCACTTTGCTTCAGGCTGGCCTCCCTTTGTTTCGAAACACTGGATACAGCCGCACGCACGCAGCACACCGCGGACCTAAACACTATCTGTGGTTTTCCATGCATCGTTCCGTCGGCCATCGTAGGTGTTTGTATTAGGCGAACTTTTTACATTTCAACTGAGACGTTAGACTTGATGATGGCGTTGACGACCTGATGCTGCTACCGCCACAGACGCAGGTATCAACCTCATGCCCGTGCTGGGCAATAGGAGCGGTGCAAGGCCTTCGTAAAACGGCTTCCGCGAAGGTCCGTGCTTCCCTCATGAGTCTTGTTCTTTCAGCTCTTGATCTGCTGAGAGCCGATCTTTTCACGCCATCCCGAGCCTGCTTTGATCAGCTGTCTAACCCGCTAATGCATCTCTCGCAAATCTCTCCGCCTAGCAATTGATCCTACTCAAGTGTAGTAACATTAACTACATCAAAATGGGGAGTTCGCCGAAGTAGCCTATTGCAGCTATAATGATCCGAAAGCCGCATTAGCTGGGACAATACGAAAGTAAAGGATAGAGGTATATCGAGCACGATAATAGATGGCATGTTTCCTCTGCGCGAACATCATGACAGGTCACAGACTTTTGATCTTACCTGGTTGAATATTTCTGTTGCTGTCTGAATGGGTACGGAGTACACAGGTGCGCAGTCATCGACTGGTGTGTACGAGCTGTTTATGTTTTCCCTTGCACAGCTCTATTTTTGCAGAGACGAAAGGCTGTGCAGTCTCGGTATTTTGAATCAGCTACAATTACCACCTAAGTATCGATAATGATGCCTTCGATGATTACATATGCCCCTCCTTTGCCCATACGTGCATTAGGTACAAATAGTGCCTAATAACTGCTTTCCCCATAGCGGATTGATGCATGCAGAAAAGCGCTCAGCAAAGGTATCTTTTAGGCCTCTTCCAGCTCAGCTCTAATATCTAATCCAGGTCCTATGATTCGCTGGTCGTGAACCAAGGGTCCAAATCTTAAACGGAAGTCTAAAGCATGCGTCGTAATTTCTCCAGGACCCTGAAATCTTCAAAGTTCAAATCGATAAGAAGCTTCCATGTTCCGATGGGGCGCACCGCCACGTAACGGAGCTCACTGGCACCTGATCCATTACAGCAGGGAGCGCCCGCTAAATTGTACCCCACAGCGCTAACCACTTCCCCATCCAGGCATCTTCAGCAGGCAGCCCCTCCCTGTGGCGCCCCTAGCTGTCAGCTATTGCGACGCCACAACAGCAAATCCGGCGTGTACTTGTACTTGATTCACTGAGCATCCTTGATTGATGCCTTCACGCGAAGCATGAATGACTCCTTCTCTCCCTGACATTTCAGGTAGCACCGCGTTTGTTGATTCCTAAAATACCTTCTTCTTCTTCTTCTTCTTTTTATTCCTCCTCCTCTTCTTTTATTATTCTCTCTTCACCCACCAAAACTTAAACCATCTGTTCCAACATCATCACTGTCATTTCAACCACCTGCAGCAGCTCCCAGCAGTGTCAGTCAGTCAGTCAGCAGCAGCCCCTCCCACTCTCTCTACTCATGCCATCGCTCCCTTTTCGTTTCCATTATTTCTCCTAGCAGAGGCACATGCAGCTTTTTAGTACGTCACCAGCGGGTGGACTATTTTAAACACTTTCCTACCCAAAAGATACTCGGAACCACGTTGGGCAGCTCTGGCACGCAGAAAATAATAACTCTTGTCCAACCTACAAATCCACCTAAATTACGCACTTAATTCCCTGCAATCTGCAAACATCTCCCATCACATTTTCTCTCTTCACTTTTCTCTCGCGCTTCTGTGCTTTGCTCCGTGCTGCTTCACCATCTTCACCTTCTACAGCATTTTCCCGGATCCATGCCCAATATGGGCGCTTCACTCATTAAATTCGAGATTCCCGATGAGTACCGAACGTTTTCGCCTTTCCCCCGCCTTCCGCCCGAACTCCGCCAGCAGATATGGCGTGACTCCCTTTCGACTCCGGGGATGCATTTTGTCAAGTTAGAGAGTCGGGGCCGGCACTGGAGGTGGGTGTCGTTGAATAGACTTTCGCAGATAGTCACGCAGCAGGGCCCCGAGAAGGGCGACGACCACGACGAAATAGCTTTCGAGGTCAAGAATGAAGTGGCTCCCAAGCAGCTGTGGGACACCCGCCTGGTTCCCGTGGCCGCAAACCAAAAATCCGACATCTCTTGCTACCATGGCCTCAACAAGCAGCTCGCGGCTCTCTCGACGGTCTGCACAGAGTCCAGTGCCATGGTTAACGGCCTGATAGCCAAGAATGACGCCGTGCGTTTGAGCAACGGCAAGCTGGTGGCCTTGGCGGGGTCGTCCGACATCGTTTTCCTCGAATATTTCCCTCCCGAGCTCTTTGAAAGCGGATGCAGCTTCGACATCGATCCTAACTGCCCCAGCTTGGACAACATACGGCGTGTGGCAGTGCGCTATTGCCATCAGTGGCAGGAGAAGCCGGTGCCTGCAGTCTGCTCGCTGTGTGGGCTGGTCCATGATGCGACGGGCAGCGTCGTCTATCCGGTTCACCTATACCATTTCCTAGCAAGACACCTGCCAAACGTGGAGGAGTTTTACTTTGTGGATTATTTTCTCTTGCGCAAAACTGCACAGCCAGGTCCTAGTTCTGGTGAGTGTCTTGGCTATTGGGGCTGCTGTTAAATGGGTGAGCTTCTTTCTCATGCGTGTATAATACTAGGTAACCCGCCTCCGTGCAAGTATAAATGCGGCAACCGAACGTTTTACGAGGCCGACCATGAAAATTGGAACGTGAAGCCGCAAGTCGACCGAATGCAGACGTGGCTACAAGACAGATTCATCCGCTACGCCAAGGCAAGCCGATTAAGCCGTCACAAAAATCCCGAAAAGGTGCGATTCGGCGTTTTGGCTTGTGAGTGGGATATAGTCCCGCCGCTATCGCTCAAGGCGCAGCCTGCACCACCAGCTCAAAAGGGCCGTAATAAGCGTATGCTTTACGAAGATCATGCGCTGCGTCGTAATCGGCGGAAAGTCGTGCGTCAGAAATCACGGAATGCGAGGCTAGTGACTTCCAGTACTGTTGCGGCCAATGTGCCGTTCATATTCGGCAACCCAGATAACTCATTTGAGTTTACTTTTGTAGTGAACTGGAGGCGAACGTAATGCAACTTGGGATTCAGAAATGATGTTTTTCTTCTTTGTTAATTGGATGTTTATGCCATGGAATGGAGTTTAGAGAATGAGGCGCAAAACGGAATACGGACTTCTTCATGTCGCAATGGTAAAAAGGGAAACGACGAAAAGAGATATGAGCTGTACGATAGCAACATTGAGTTTAGAAATACCCTAAGAACTGGACGATCATTATGGTTACCTAATTAGTTAGATTACAACTTTTTATTTTGGTTGCCCGATTTGAAATGCGTCGTAAATCTCTATCAAAAGTCTATTGGTTGTCGTTCAAATTTCCGACACTTTCTGACGTACCCTATTATTCTATTATTATAAAAACGTACTTATAGCTTCCCAAAATGCTTGTGGATCCTCGGACATGGGCAAATGTCCTGTGTTGGGGACGATTTTGAGTTCAGTGCCGTTTGGTCCAAGAAGGCCTTTAAACCCGTCCATTGCCTTTACTAACACTCCATTGGCATCTCCATCTCCGACTACAAACAGACCTGGAACAGAACACGCAGGCATATCGGACTTCATGTCATAATCCGAAAGGGCCGTACAGCTGTATTTAAACCCTTCTATGTCATTTTCAGCAACCATGTCAGTCATCTGCTTGACGAGTGCCGGCTTCTCCATGGATGCCGGGTGGAACCAGCGGGCGACGGTCCGATCAGCGAGGGCGTGGATGCCGTGGCCAGATTCCTGTTCGGCGAGAGCAACGCGGTCTTTCCATGCTTGGGAGTTTGCAGGGGAGGAAGATGCGTTGAAGTCGCATGCGATGAATTTGGCGAGGCGGGACGGGTGCTTGAGGGTGAAGTTGAGGGTTGTGGCGCCGCCCATGGATACGCCTATGAGGATGTGCAATTTTGGGATGCGGAGAGCGTCTAAGATGGCGAGGAGGTCATCGGAGAGGGTGTGGAGTGTTGCGGGGATGGGAGGATGGGGGACGGAGTGCCGGCCGCGGGTGTCGTAGCGGAGGATGCGGAGATCTGGACGATGCGATTTGAGGATGTCGATGAAGGCGTCCCACATGTGGAGGGAGGTGAGGAGGGAGTTGCAGAAGGCGACTGTGGGAGCGTTGGGAGAGGGATTTCCTTCTAGGCGGTAGGGGATAGAGAGCGAATCTGGGGTGGTGATGTATGATGTGAGGATGGGAGTTGAGCCGGCGGTTGTGGATGTCTTGGAGTCAGGCGAAGTGAAGGACGCTGCTGGCGGGAGTCTTGCTAGGTGGTCAAGATCTTTGGGAGCAGGGCCAAAAGTGTAGAAGAGGGAGTAGATGCGCCTGTTTCTGGATGCGACGGATTTGTCAAAGTCATCGTTCCTCCAAGAATTATCGGTTGCAGCTTTCTGTTCTGCGGCCTGTAATCCATTGTCCTGGGCAAAGTCGTGGAAAGATAGGTATTTGGTGGGCTGGTTTGGTTCCAGGCTTGAGGTTTTGAAGAGGCGACTCCTTAACCAGCCGGGAATCTTGGACAGAAAGGCAACGTGCTCTTCGATGAACCATTTTTGAAACAGATCACTCGCTTCAGGCGTATCTTTCAGGGTGATTTCGGTAGTTATTGCCACCAGGCCGTCTGCTTCCTCGTCTGTCAATTTCTCAACTGGCATAAAGAGGGGCGATTCCTTGACGTGGACGAGGTCGTAAAAGTATCGCGAAACGTCTACCTGTCCGATCGTTGCAGCTTCCCTCGGGGATCGATTCGCGCGCAGTGTCAGGTATGTCTCGGTCTCGAGATGCGCCATGTCCGTGACATCGTAGGTGGCGAGAAATTCGGGCTTCTGGCCATCTGCGGCTCGATAGCGCAGGCCATTGGAGAATATTGCCGGGAGGCGTAGACGTGTAGGGCCGTGTTCGTTGTTGTACCACTCGTGGAATTGGTCGAGTGAGAGGCCTGGCTGAGGCTGCATCGTGACGTAGAGGTTGCCGGGGGTAGCCATTGTGGAGATTTTGCTGGGTTTCTTTCTACCTATTGACCGTGAAGAAGAGTAAGGAGATAAAGAAGCTGTGTATTTATCTGTATTATATATGAATACAGCTTCAAAAACTTGTTATGAAAAGGTGAGCCTTCAAGAGAGAACTTTCTGAGGTGAGGCTTTTCGCCGGATAAACGTTTACCTTTTTATCCTCCACAGCAATCGGAAGTGCGCATCGGAAGACCCCGCGATGTTTGGAGCTTCGGCAATTGGGGACGGAGCTGGGGGAGCTGCCCCACGTGGTTTTTTTTCTTACAGGGTCAGCCACCGACGGTTCACCGGGGAGATAAAAGATGGCCTAACGAGTTGAGTGAGGAAGAATATCCATTCCGTCAAACTATGTTATGGCGGGGAGCTAAGATCGGCTTTCCCCTGGAATTAGTTCTTTCTTTTTCTAGCTCCCGGCGATGATTTTTAAAATCGCCTGTTTCGGTACCTCTAAATTGGAAGCAGTGAGCGGAAGAAGGCTGGGCCGGTGAATCGTGGGGATACAAATCGGATGTCTGCAGCTTGAGACAAAGCAAACAAAACACCAACATGTTACACCAATCCGTCTCCTTCGCCTTATCTAAGACATCCAACAGTACAGCATGGCACTGCGTCACGCATCCCATCGATTGGACGTCGGCTTCTCATCCATCACGCACAATGGCAGCCACCACAGCGGTCACCAGAGCGGCCACCGCAAACGCGAAGCGGGCAGCCTCTCAGGTCTCTCATCATGAGCTCGCTTGGCCAGGCATCTTCCAGATTAAAGTCTCCGTTTGCTGCTGCATGCAACCCTTCTCTGGCTTCCCGCATGCGTTGGCCTGCTGGCTTAGGCCAATGATGTGCTCTTGTGGAGCAAACGAGTGGGATGAGTCCTGTTCTACCCCTCATTGACGCTATCACACTTCGAGGCTGGGCGAATCGAATTCGTTCACGAGCTCCAAGCTCTGTCGGCCTCCTGCGTTAGGTCGTTTGTTAGCTTATTTGCTTCTTCCACGGTGGCATAGCCGAACATTGATAAGGAAAGGGATGCCGCTTTTCTTTCGGCATTCTTTTCCTCTGAGGGCTCAAAAATAGCTAACCACGGGCGTTTCCAGCAAAACGCCGCGATGGAGTTGTTTTTGAGCGGTTTGCCCAGCCAGCTGTCGGATGATAGGTTGAGGGGCGAGCTTGAACCGCATGCGAAAGCCTTGAATATTCTGGATTGGCACTGCGAGAAGCCTTGGAACAAGCCTCATGCTTGGGTCACTCTTCTTTCGGAAGCCGATGGGAAAAAATTCCTCAAGAAACACGAGAGAATCCTCAACAATCCAATACAGCCAAACGTTCCTCAGAATGGCAGGAGCCCTTTCCGATCCAAGTCCAAGGCTTTGGCAAGATTGCATATTCTTAAGACTGCCATTTTTGTCGAGAAGAGCAATAGAGAAGTCGACAAGATGATCCTCAAGCACCTCGAGTATCAGAAGATAGAACGGAAGCCAGTCCCTGCTGCTCATCACAACTCAAAAGATTCTACCATCAGCACACCTATCCGTAGCATCTCCTGCGGCAAAAATATGTTCACAGACGAATCTGATACTCTAGTGTTTGTCCGGCAAAACAGTCTCGATGTCAAGGGCGTGGCAAAGTTTGGCCGCCGCACCTTGACACTCACGCTCTCGCAGGACTACCGCATCGACATCTCTTACGACACTATCCAAGATCTTGTGGCTGGGGCATCCGATACTTCATTAACCCTTGTTTTAATAGAGACGCCAAGATTTTACGTGAAGCAGGTACCGCCGCTATTTGGGTATGCCTCACAGTTTACAAAATGGGAGAGACAATCACATCTGAGTATATGGCCTGCTCACGAAAAATATGTGGCTCACTGTCTGGTCTACCAAATAACACTTGCTTCGCATTATATGGAAACTCTTGAAAATCTGAGGTCTAGGGATATCATTGCGGTCACAAGGCAAAATTTGCCTGTACTGAAGAACCCTCGGCCCTTTGAGGAAGATTATTCTACCTGTATGAGTAAGTTTGAGGGATCTATTCGAAGTGCAGGAGCTTCGGGAAGAACAAGACTGCTCCCATTTGTTATACTGTCTCAGCTACAGGCATTGGTGTGGAACAACTACTTGCATCCAGTGACTGCGACTAAAATGCTTGAAATTATGGATACAGTGGCCAAAGACTGCAAGAGATCTGGAGATACACTGCCATTCACCACTGATTCTATGAAACAGCTGTTTCAGAAAATTCCGTATCCGTGTCCTGGGGTAGTGCCGCAAGATCTTTTTGCAGGGGAACTGGTGGCAACCGTTATTGAAGCTGAGCTGAAGCTCCGTGCCGAGGATCAAACACGGACCCTGCACTATGGCGCGAAGCTGCCTAATCATCAAGCCTGGGTGTTAAAAGCAATGGTCACTCCAACTCGTATTACGCTGCACGGACCTGATGCTGAAAACAAGAACAGAGTTCTGCGAATGTTTCCAAAGCATTCGGATTACTTTCTTCGCGTCATATTTGGTGATGAAGACGGCCAAGACTTGGCTCTGACCTCTAACGTCAAAAACTCCATGATTTTTGAGCGATATAGAAAAGTGATGAAGGACGGAATTCAGATTGCCGGTCGAAAATTTGAGTTTTTGGGCTTTTCCCATTCATCTCTACGCTCTCACTCGGCATGGTTCTGTGCAGCCTTTGTTGATGATGCCATGGAACTTCAAAGTAACGAAACTATTATCAAATCGCTCGGCGATTTCAGCGACATTCGCATTCCTGCGAAATGCGCAGCGCGCATTGGGCAGGCCTTTTCCGAAACACCTTTTGCGGTACCAATCTTTGAACGTGGTATTGGGATCAAGTACATCCCCGACGTGAAAACAGAAGATGGTAAGCGAGTTTTTAGCGACGGAGTTGGAACGATATCGTGGGATGCCATGGAAGAGGTATGGGATCATCTCCCGAAAGCTTCAACAGAAGCTACCTGCTTTCAGGTCCGCTTGGGAGGGATAAAGGGTATGCTTTCGCTTGACTCTAGGTTGAAGGGAAAAGTGATTTGTGTGCGGAAAGAATCCATGATGAAATTTCCCAGCAACGATCAAACAACCATGGGCATCTGTGATACTGCCTCGAAGCCGTTACGCCTGGTCTTGAATCGTCAAACGATCAAGATTTTAGAGGACATGGGAACAAATTCTGAGTGGTTCATAGATCAACAGAATAAAGCCCTCGCCATACTTCGCAATGTTACCACAACAGCAGCGAATACCAGCACCTTTTTGAAGTACCAGCTGGTGGGTACCAATGTAGGTCTTCCCAGGCTCATCAAATACTTGAGCACAATCGGAATCGATTATCGACGGGAGAAATTTATGAAATCTGTGGTGGATCATACCATCTTGCGAGAGTTGCGGCTTCTGAAGCACAAGGCCCGGATTCCAGTGGACATGGGGGTGACTCTCTTCGGCGTCATGGATGAAACAGGCTTCCTAGAAGAAGGCCAAATATACGCCACTTTTGATGAAAGCCATGACAGTATCCAGGGACGAGTCAAGCGGTCCTTTAGAGACGGACGCGTCCTCGTCACGCGCTCACCTGCCCTTCATCCTGGAGATATTCAAATTGCTCAGATGGTAACACCCCCACAAGGGCATGCCCTCCGAAATTTAAAAAATTGCGTCGTCTTCAGCCAAAAGGGGAGTCGTGATTCACCAAGCCAGTTGAGCGGAGGAGATCTCGACGGAGACTTGTACAGCATCTTCTGGGATCCCTACGTCATCCCAAATCAATCTTTCCTCCCGGCCGATTATCCACGAGTTGCACCGCAACCACTGGATCGTGTGGTGACGCGCGATGACATTGCGGACTTTTTTATCAAATTTATGGAGACGGATATCCTGGGCTTGATTGCCACCCGACATCAGATGGTTGCAGATATCCGCGATGAAGGAACAGTAAGCGCAGACTGCATCAAGCTCGCGGAGATGCATTCAACTGCGGTCGACTACTCCAAGACTGGTATTCCGGTGATGATCCAAGAGATGCCAAAGGCACCACGTATACGCCCAGATTTGTGAGTGTGCACCTTACACGTTGTCTACCTCCCTACAATTATTCTCTATCTCTTTCTAATTATCATTTTTACATAGTCTTGCTCCCGCCCCTCCGACACATTTATATGATCTTGGTGAAATAAGTCACATCGGAGATCCCCACGAGGATGAAGATGACGAAGATGGCATGGGCATGGCCAAGCACAAATACTACAAGTCTATGAAGATATTGGGCGAATTGTATCGCGGCGTGGACGAGAAGAAAATTTGGGCTCAAGATGTCCAGCGCCCAGTCGACAAGAGCGGGCCATCACTATGGGACCAGCTAAACACGCATGTGCGAAATGCTTTGACGGAAGAAGGATACACTGCATCAGATATAAGCTATACGCGGCAGACTAAGACGGCATGGAAAATCCGCGATTTGTAAGGCTAATATGGATTTTGATTCTCTTATTTATATTTGAGGCAGCTAACTTTGTGTGTCGTAGGTACGAATCGGCCGTATCCAACAACATGTGGCAATTCTCGGCCAATCCTCGTGTCCCCATAACAGAGGTGGAAGCCTTCTGTGGGTCAATCTTGAACGCAAAAGGCAGCCAGACAAGGCGCCAGCGGGACTCATCAATTAAGCTAAAGGATGAGATGGATAATGTCATGAATTTTATCGTGAAGCAAATTCGTGATCGCAGCGGAGGTGTCACGAGCGATGGAGATGATGCTTCATCAGTTGTTACTGAAGACGATGAACTGAGCGAAAGAAAGGGAATGAATGCAATAGAGTTGTGCTGGGCGTGTATGATTGTGGGAGGCGACAAGACTTGGGACAATGCCCAACGCTATCGGGGAAATGAACAGAAGCTCGAGAGCTTCCGCGTGGTGGCGGCGAGCTGTCTGGTGAAGGAGCTGAATGAGCTGTTGACGAGGAAGAGGCTAGGAAGGGTGGGAGGGTATGTTGGAGTTCGGTCGTGGAATTATCGACAGCATGGGCCGCTGCCGATGCGGTGATGATGGATGTTGTATGATGCCTGTACATACATGCATTGACGATGAGTGGACTGGCTAATATGTTGCGATATGGGATAGATAATGAAAATGACAACAACAATACCAATTTGATACCTATCTAGCCTAGTATATTAAATATACTTTGAGCTTGTGCTCTGTGATATTTAAAGCAACTGATGAGATAGATACTCGTTGGAGTTTATGTAACAAATCCTGGACAGAAACGGCCCTTCGGCATCGATTAACCTTAATCTCGCTTGCGGGGCACGAGCCAGGCCGCTGCGCCACTCCAACTGCCGAATGATTTGCTGCGGATCATCTGCTGTTAGAGAGGCTGGAGTGAGGGGCTGAAGAATAAACATTGATTCATAACATCATGTTGTAATAGCGGTTACTTTTAGTAAATAGTGCCTTATGCAGGGATCGAGGATACACACGATCGTCGTTATCGTCCTCGCATCTCTCATCTCATCCGATCTCATCTCATTTCATCTCAGAATCCAAATCACAACATCATCATCTCTCTCTCTTTTTTCCATCGTGAAAGGGCTATTTTCCTGCAGCTTGCAGCCTTTTTAGCCAATGAATCTATCCAAGTGGATTATAGTGATTCATCATTAGGCGCCTAAATTATGATTTTTTGTTTACAGCTGAGTTCGTTGGCTGCCTGCCTTGGCGCAACGGTAGCCGCAGTAGCAGCTGAAATAGAAAATAACATAAAAACGCACCCCAGGTTGGCTAGTGGCCGTGAGGCTGATTTCTTCTAGGACTTTTTTCTATTAAAAATACGAAAAGCAGGGCTGGCGATGATCCGTTTATAATAAAACCCGCGTTACACAAAAAGACTCGGGCTTGTTTTTTTTCTTCCCTCACCTTATCTTTTCTTCTTTTTTCTCTCGCCCTTCCCTCGGATTTTCTTCTCTACTTTCTTCCCCAACTTCTTTCCCTTTCCCTATTCTTTTTTCTCTCTTAACGTTTCCATCGGTCTGCACTTTATGACGCCGTCGTGGTACATTCCGTGCTTTGATTGGATGCGGCAGCTGCCGAGCCCAGAATCTTAGTGTCATCTCTTTGACATTGGGCTGCATTGCGCTTCACCACTCTAGAGAAAGAAGCTCTTGGCACATCCATTTGTGCTTTTGCACTTCATCCGCAATCTTCTTCTTCCTCTTTCTTTCTACCGCTAGAGCGTCGCCTAACTTATGAAACGAGTGACCTACGTCATCTCTTTCATCCCTCCCTTCACGCAAGGGAATTGAGAGGAGCGCACCACCGACCTGAGGCGATTAGAGAATGGACGCCAATCAGAAAGCAAACATAAAGCAAAAGGCCATGCAGCGACTGGCGAGCAACGCCCACTTCCGTTCGGCATTCCCAGCATCTAATGCCTATACGGACAAGGCCCTGGCCGAGATATCGCTGCTACCGCTATCACGACCAAAGCCGCCCAGTGGTTCTACCTGCATCCCGCGTCAGACACTCTACTCGTGTTTCTTGCAACTCCCACCTGAGCTTCAGTTCAAAATCCTGTCATATCTCGACTATGGCGAGATTCAGCGGCTACGGCGGACGAACCGCCTGTTTCGGCGCGGCATCAGCCCAAGCGTGATAGAAGGCTTGTTCCCCTACCTCATAGACGACATGCTATGCACGTGCTACATTTGCTTGACGCAGCTTAACGCCAACGAAGTTATACGGGGAGATTATTCGCACCCACAGTTCCCGCTAGCCAGCAAATGCTTCGAATGCGTAGCTCGGCGGCCTGGATTCATGGTCGGGGAGAGATATTGGCTGGTGAATTCGGAGTCGGTCTTGGTGTGTCGCTGGTGCGGATATCCCGTAGCCATGGTGGAGGGGTGGCATCAACCCGAGTTTCATGCGATTTGCCATCAAAAATACAAGGGAACGCTCGCGACACACTTTGGGATTGGGGCGATGCAATGGATGGTCGTGATTGCTGGGTCGGCGCTGTGTTGGCGTTATTTCAAGCACGAGAGGATGGTTGTGGTGCCTGTCGGGGTGAGTGGTATTCAATTGGGACTTTCTCTTTCTTGACGGCACTTTGCTGGCTGGTAATGTGCAATGCCATGCTCTGCATATCGAGCTAACGATGAATAAACAGATGAACTTTATCATGTCGATCTGGGTGTGCCTCTTGGGCCTGTTACGAGGACCCAAGATGAGAACTTACCACTGGTCTTTGCTTATAGAGTTCATTATTCTGACTCTCTGGATACCACCACTATACGCCATTGTCAACAAGGCGATTGTCAAGAGCGAAAACAGCTCTCTAAATGTTCCCAAACATATAGCGGCGATAACATTGGCACTTGTCGTGTCCAACATGTAAGCACATTCAATCTTTGCCTTGTCTAGACAGAATCACTGCTCTTTTGCTTTTGAGCCCGTATGCACTCTTCTTGCTTTTTTCGAGTCCAATTAACTTATGGATATATCAGGTTATGCCGGCTTTTAAACTGCCTCGGGCACAGCATCCTAGCGTGCGAGTGGAAGATATGGCGACGATCGAGGCCCGGAACCACCCAGTTGCAGCGCATGGCAGCAATGGTGGCAATGATATTTATCGTTTGGGCGGACCCCCAAAGCCTACAACAAGATTATCCGCCTATTTGGTGGTTCAAGAGTAGGCGGACTAACGTTGTATAAGGGCAAAAGAGCAAATTGATCCAATTTTTCGAGATTCACAATTTAGAGTTTGGAAGGATCTGTTTCGTCAATGGATTTGTGAGATTTAGTCAGTGTCTCGATGACACGTGGACGGCAGCGACCTGGAATGAAATACAGTACATGCACAAAGTGTACAAAAGTGAGAAGGACATGAATAGTGGGACCGAAGATGGCGAACACGGATGTACGGGAACATGAGTTTACACTGCTACGTATATAGGTAGAAGGAGCAACTCCGCAAGGATCTATTCGCAGGATAAGAAAGCGAATGGTACAATCACAGGTCAGTCATAACGACATGCTGTCATGCTTCCTTGAGTGCGATTGGCTGGGCGTTACGAAGCATTTGGTCTAACTGGTCTGTAACCCGCGGACTACGGACTACGGACTACGGAGGATGTGGGCGGTTTTTGGCTTGCATGGCTATCGTACGAGCGGCGCTTTAGCTTGGATACCTGGGCGATGATGCTGCCTGGGTCTGTGGGGTAGGACAAGCTGTTGGTGGTGATGGTGTCCAAGGGACATTTGCTTGAATTATGTCTAATATTATACCGATCAATTGATCATTATCATTCATCAAATTTCCTTCAATGAGAATGCCGTCCAAAAATCTATTCTACCATTGCGTAGCTATATATATATACCTTATATTATCTTGAACTCACTGACACAAGGTCGATTAAGAGGCAGAAGTACGTACCAAGTTAGACTCTCGGGCGAGCGGAAAAAAGTGGGAATGTGGAGAAAAGGGGGGAATGCGGCAAGTGGGCTGGTTGGTGGACTGGCCGGAAAATCTGGGGTAAACAACAACGATGGTTGCTATATTAGGAAAGATGGGCTCTGACAGAAGAGATTTGACGGGGCCGGTCTCATTGCAGGAAGTGGATAGATAGGGACGAGATTCCGTATGTGCGGTGAGATTGAGTGATCTTACCAGATTGACTGGCTGGGAGATTTGACGATGTGGGGGTGGAGGATTTGGGCTTGGGGTTTGGAGCTAGGGTTCGATGGCCTGATGATGGGGCTGCTTAGTACGGGGAAGAGGAACTGGGGAGCTGGCAGCTGCTTGATGAGACTTGGGGTAAAGCATATTCGTAATGGGAGATCCATGCTGATATCGGGCGGCCGGGAGGAGGCAGCTCCCGACATTTGGAGTTCTAGTCGTTGTGTAATCGGAGTTTGGGGCTTGGTACTACGGAGTAAAGTTCTTTGTGGCTTTTCTTTGGCTCCGGGACAAAGGAGGATCGGAGGGTTGTTGATAAGGGGTTGGTTGGCTGGGGAGGATTGTATACAAGGTTTGTCAATAAAAAATGATAAAATAAAGCTCCTGTTCTCTCTCGTTTATAGATTACAGCACTAGATTTTGATCTCACCTTTTCGACTTTCTCCATTCGAATTCTTCTATACCAACAATCGCAATGGCAGACGAAAAAGGCAACCGCACCGCCGTCGACTCTGACTCCGACCGCTTGGATGCCCTCAATCGGTTTCGTTCCGCGGCGAGCATCGCCATGACGCCGGAGCTGTTTGAGAAGCTGTATTTGGCGCCGCAGAGCAAGGTCAAGGGGCAGCTGAGAGATACGTTTGGAAACCCGACACCGATGTAAACAACCCCCACTGGCTTGTTTCAATGATACTGTATTGCTCATGAACGACAATTGACCAAGTAGCTGACTGTTATTTTGTGTTTGTATAGTGCTCTTGTTGGTTTCCTCATGGCATTGACGCCATTGTCTTGTGCCCTCATGAATTGGCGCGGTTCAGGCGGCCTCGGTGCGGCAACAATGTACGTACACCCAGCTCATCCTATTTTCAAGTCACAATGGCAAAGTCGTTCACACTAACGATGACACTTCTTTCAGCCCAGTATACTTCTTCCAAGGCGGAATCCTCATGACGCTCGGCGGCCTCCTCGAATGGATCCTCGGTAACAGCTTCCCCGCCGTCGTGTTCTGCACATTTGGCACGTTTTGGCTAGCTTATGGAGGAGTGTTGAATCCATCCTTTGCGGCGTTTTCTTCCTTTGCACCTGCGAATGAAGCTGGTGCGGAGGGACTTCAAACAACTGGCTTCAATGCCAGTTTAGGTAAGCCCGTCCACCTCGCTATATGCTTTCTATTATAATACAACATGCTGACTCTGCTGCAAACAAAAAGCCTTTTGGTTTCTCTTCATGGGATTGCTCTGTGTTATATTCCTGATCTGTTCGCTACGCACCAATGTCGCCTTCTTCATCATCTTTCTTAGCCTGACTATTGCTTTTGGCCTTTTAGCGGGAGCGTTTTGGGCGAAGGCGGAGGACTTTGTGGGAACTGCGCAATATGCCAACAAATTACTCGTGGTACGTACACCCTTCTTCATAAACTTAGTCAATACTTCATAAAGAAAGCTACAGAAGCTGACTTGTTATGTTATAATTATAGGGCGCCGGTGCCTCGGCATTTGTAACGTGCTTGGCTGGCTGGTATATCCTATTAGCTATTTCGCTTGCCATTGTCGATTTTCCCATTCAGATTCCCGTGGGAGACTTGAGCAACGTGGTTAAAGGAAGGTCTATTAAAGAGAGATCTTAAAAAGTTTATGCTTTGCTTTTATATAATTCGTAGTCCAAAATTGAGCCGGACTGTTACTTGTCTTTCGAGATGACGTCCTCAACATTCGATTAATATATGTCTATTGAGATTATATTCAATGTCTGTAGCAAATTAAATGGAAAAGCCTGACTGCCGGTACACGGAACTCAGTCATTGGCTGTCTTGAAGATGACTGTCATCGCCAAGCTACTAATACAGGTGAAGAGGTCTAAGACAAAGATATAAGGTACTTCAATAGCGCTCGAAGTTAAATTTACTGGCTAAGGCGTACCTCTATCTCGTTCAAGATAGCCGTCACCAGCGCTCCGAAAAGCTTCTGGACAGCATTCAGAGTAGACCAATCACCCAGACTCTGCATCCGACTCCATCTTCAACGGTTTTGGTACCGTTTGTTTTTACCGTATCGTCGATGGTATCGACCACATTGTCCACCACGTCTTTGACGGTATCACCTACATCATCTACCACGCGTACCACACTTTCGACATCGCTAATAACGCCACCAATAACATCTCCAATATCGTGAACCACCTCCCCAAAGAAAGTCAGGCTTACCTTCTTGATCTTTCTTCCATATGCAACAGAAAATTTGCTGTACAAGGCCGCCTGAGACATGTGTTTCCTGGCGGTCGTGTCCTGCATCTGTACGCGCGCGCCTTTGGAGATATTCACGAACTTTGCCACGTCAGCACCGCACATCATCCTCTGACGCGCAAGCAACGTCCACAATCTCGTCTATCACGTTTTGATCGAGTGATTGCGTGTTCTTTACTGAATTGAAGGTCGTTGAGGGTCGTTGTCTCGGTAAAACAGGGTTTCATTGGATTCAGAGTGATAGTATTGTCGCCAAGAGATACCATTATCACCACCGAATACAGGCTCCCAGTCGCTTCTACGATGATGAAACATCCCGCAGCATCACTGATGACTTGGGTAAGCGTAGATTCTGAAACATTATAGATATCGTTAATATGCACCAGAGTCGGGATATGATGTGGATGGATTCACGCTCGTGTTAGACGCCGCCACGAGATCTTTGACGTGGATTAATGCCGTATAATATTTGTAACGGTATTTATATAGTTATGGCTAAGGGTATTTCTGCTTTGGGCAGCTTCAACTTTGAGGCTGTCCGCATGCAATGACAACTAAGGTAGATGCCGTCGCCTTTCTTGCCGGCGACTTGCCCCGTGAGACTAGGGTGCTTGTTTGCGATTATCTAGATGGTGATATCATGCTTCAATCATAGTATATCAACGACCACAAACTGCTTCTTCCTTCACGTCTCTGCAAATTAATCCGGCATCATACATTCGCACATCCAGATCACCCCCATGGCCTATAAATTGTTATTGGACCACAGTTGTTGAAAGATCATGATTTACATGTATCTTCCACCCGACGTAACATGCTCCTCTTTGCTCTACAATAGCTTTAAACGCTCCCGACGAATTCACCGCAAACAGGATCGTGACACCATCGCTGGTCCGTGGTGCCCCAAATTTCCTGTCGACAATATAATATCCCCTTGAACATAGTTTTGTATTAGCTCTGTTGGAACTATTGACTTCCCTTTGGGCCATTCACAGGGGATCCCAAAACATGTCCCTCAACAGGCTGTTCTGCCGTCGCCTTGGTTCGAATGCTCTAGTTCAGAGTCTTGGGACTGAGACTGGCTTACCCGGATTGTTGAATCTACATGCGCAATGCAGCAAATTGAGTCTCGATTTCTGAGAATTGCGGGCTATTATACATAGATACCTTTTACAACGGGGGAAGATGAACTTTTACGCCAAGGTGAGCTGTATTTCGTGCATATCTCCAAGGTTCTTGTCAACCATCTTGTCGAACATCTTGAAGTATACCGCCTTGCGAAAAGCGTAGCCGTCCTACTCATAAATAGTAGATTCCATCTTCGTTATCCATCTCGATTGTCTTCGTCAGTTGACTCTTCTTGAGCCTTGATCAGCTATAGCCCGCCAAATCATCAACCAAGAGGCCGTACGGAAGTTGACAGCTTTCGAATCACTGGACAACTCACAGTCATACCACTCGGCGCTTCTTCTTTGCCTGGCTGGGCCGTCTAATAGCAGATCCCAAAGCATCGAGATTGGCCCAAGTATACAGTATGCTTTGCATTTAACTTAGAGAAGAACTAGACACCAGTTGGGTTTGGCCTAGCCGTTAGTTGTAGTGAATATTTTTTGGTCGTTCTCAAACAGAGAGAAGTTACTGCCCAGAGACTCGTAATATTGACAATTCTACGTAATAATGTGTGAATATATGCCGGCAGTATCTTCCTCTTCATACCCGCCACCATTCAATTCTTTCCAGCACTTTAGACCCTCATTAAGTCCATTTTTGAGGCAAAATATTCCACTTATCATATAAAATGTCAAACTTACGTATGCAGTCCGTCTATAAAACTATTACTTTCTTGAATTACTCATACATACAAGCGTTCTAGTATTCACAAAATACGCACATTCTCTCGTCTCTAAGCGCAAATGAAAAAGACAGCACAGAATGCCAAAACACACCGCAACCCCATCCATCCATCAATTCCCCTGCCTCCTCTTCCCCTCACCGCTTCAATATTCAATAATCCGTACATACAGCAAAAAAGAAAGAAAACACTCTCCCACACCCACTCCCACATATCCTCCATACAAACAAAAAGGAATCAATTCAATCTAATCGAATCCAATGAAACCCAAACAACGCTTACCCCCTTGTCCCGTTTCCCCATCCGACAAGCTGCATTAAGCCATCTCGCCAGCAAAGCGAACCTCCCAGCCACCCCCTCAGTCCAGCCGAGAAAAAAAAAAGCAAAAAAAAAGCAAAAAATGACCCCCCGCAACCCGACAGAAAAAAGAAAGAAAAAAAGCCCCCCATTGTCGGGGCTCTGGCCCCGATTTTTCGCCTTTTCGTACCTTATTCTCCGGAGCAGAACCAGGGGTACCCAGACATGAATGTCACCCTACCATGTAAAACGGCCAAGGCTAGGCGCCGTTTAAAATAAATAAATAAAAGCGCCACATGTTTCCTTAATAGATTTCCCAAAGGGGAAAAAAAAGCAAAGAATAGCAATATTGGTTCCCGCAGAGCGCGAGAAAACCAGGGTAAAGCGGTGAACTGATTGGCTGTTTGCTTGGTTCGCCTGAGTTTGTATTAGGGGCCGTTTTTATGCATTCATTATCCTCATTAATTTTATGGGGGTATTCTTGGCTATTTTAGAGATGAAGCTAGCCATCAGCAAACACGTTCTGGGAGATCCAATCATCGACTTAGATCACATCGTCGATAGATGAGCCAACGGGCGACGCTATCAGCCGCAATTAATTCTGGCGAATCAAACGTGCCATTCTCAAGCTG
Organism: Trichoderma polysporum; assembly: GCA_030278935.1. Taxonomy (NCBI): domain Eukaryota; kingdom Fungi; phylum Ascomycota; class Sordariomycetes; order Hypocreales; family Hypocreaceae; genus Trichoderma; species Trichoderma polysporum. The sequence goes on along the minus strand of JARFTM010000202.1, from coordinate 8,727 downwards.
AACGCGTATGCAAACAGACCAATGCCTGCTCTCTTATTAGTGCAGCTGAGAAAGTAGAGCAGACCAAGAGCACGGCATACCTACTCCGTGATGCAGGGTATCCTCATAGACTAACCAAGCAATCGGTGCTTTTCCTTTTCCCTTTTCGTTCAGCTTGACCTTTGCCCCGTGACTGAATCACATGTCATTTCACAGCCGCTGGTAAGAAAATGACAGAACTGAGACAAATTTGGGCCCAGAAGCCAGTACGCTGCATTAACCGGCCCAAGGACCACTTTCCCATGCATCAGCGCCTATCACAACGCCATATCTTCTCATCATCTCGCATAAACACAGCCAACGCCTTGAAATAGCGGTCATTACACTAACACGCAAGCACAACATACAGCGCATTCAGCGTCAATTTCATGCCGCTCTCGGCAAAAATGATTGTCTCGGCCGCAGATGGAGGCAGCTGTGGCCCCCAAGCCCAGCTACGCACCAATCTTCTTTCTACCATCCTTTGACTAAGTATACGAGTACGAAATGGCGACCGTGCAGTAGATTGTCTTTTCCCGGTCCGTTGTCCACCCGATGCAGAACACGTCTAGATCCAACGAACCAGACATTTTTGCGTGCTTTATGCTGTTCCAAGTACGGAGCGCTCTACCCGGATAGACGGCGCACTCCGGCTCCCCCCCGGGATGCACTAAGCCCGCCGGTGGATGACAACATCGTGCCGTCTCTCGCCATGGTAGCATAAGTGTAAAAATAGTCGTTCTAGTTGTGCAGTAGTGGGCGTAAATGGGTACACAGGCGCTCTGAGCGCCTCCCATTGGTATGTAGGTGGTGGTAGCGTGATGAAGAAAGCTTGACGGCGTATGTCTCGGCTGCCGTCGAAAACGCTAGGTTTGATGGAGTGTCTTACGGCAACTATCTTGGCTGGATGTCTCACATCATGTTGACTTGCGCTCTGTGTGTGTACGCGAAAGTATCATTCCAGACAGTCTCCGCTAGCTCTTTGCGTATAAAATAATAGTAGCACTCCGAAGTGTATGCAAATTTGCTAGGCATGGTATGGTAGATAACGATGAAAAGCTCCATCACGGGCTAAAGCCAAAAATAGAATATTCAACGCTGTATATCAATCGCTGTATACGAAAGTCATCAAGTACAAGATAACCAATGTGCTTCTCATCCCCACTGGTAGTTGTCCAACAGTTCATCATTATTACCATCATTATTCTTCAATGTCAACCATCATCTAAACTCCAAGCTGAGTCGATCGTCTTAATTTAGGGCAGCATCAATAATTTTCAGGGTCCCGCCCCAGTACCAGTATGTATTATTGGGCGCGGTCTTCTGTGCTCGTTCAAAGTCTTCAAACGTGGAGACCCGAAGGCGATGCAATGTAGCAGCCACATCTTTAGACACAACCGAGTCTCGGAGTGTAGCGAGTGGTAGCGATTGGATCTGCTGCGGCAAGGAAGCATAGAGCCAGATGGTGTGGAAGATGATGCATTCCTCCGGAGCCCCGGCATTCTTTTGAGGGAGGTTGACGGGCCCAGCACCCTTTTGCTGGCCGCAGTTGATAACCAAGTAGTTGTATGTTTTGACAATAGTGTTTGGTGACTCAGGATTACCAGCCCATACCACCATTGAACTATTGGTGTAGTCTCCTGGCCAGTGCATCACCCATTGCTCCTTGCTGTAGTCTCTATTTGGGTTTGTTAATAGTGCTGGGTTATACGCCGCCAATGGCTTCACAATCATCGACCGAGGAAGAATTGAACTCGTGGTAGGATAAGACCAAAGATGCAGATGGGGTCTTTGTGGTGGTGGTGATGGTGGCGCAGATTGCTGTTCTCCTGGACTATCAAAAAAGCTGAATTGGGCCTCGCCACCGGCCATGAGTTCCCCGGCATCTACATCAAGTGGCGATAAAACGTCTGGCTCCATCTCTAATGTCAGACACCGGAGACCACGCACCAGACGCAGCGACTTTCCTGGAAGAGACGCCTCGGCCTGCTTTGTCGCGGTCAAAATACATTCTTGCATGCCCAAGCGCCGAAGGAAGAGTGCTAATTTTTGGGCGAGCGGGCCAAAAGAATGGCGGGGGACACAAGTTAATGTCAAGGACTCCAACCGGGGATTCATATCCGGAACAAAAGCTAGTGGGTATGCACGGTCGAGTCCGGGGAGTATTTGCATTTCCGCCAAGTAGATGCGTTCAATGGGGGAATGGGCTTGAACCTCGAGCGTGGGTATATTTGTGACCAATGAGTGATGTATCCTGAGCGATCGTAGATTGGAAGACCACACGGGGCGGAAAATGTGCCACATACCCGAAAAACCGTCCAGTTTTACCGCGCTGGACAGATTCAGGGGATGAGGGCTTTTAGAATTGGCTGGGGGGAATAATCGCATTGAATCACAGTCAAAGTGCTCCAACTGGCCGCCGGATATCCGCAACATCTTTTCCACGGCAACTGCAGAAAACTGGTTGCCTGATAGGTGTAGATGAGTGAGGCCTTCTGAGCCGGGTGGGTGATTAGTCGCGACGATGCCGTCATCCCGAGACAAGAGGCGCAAGACATCATCGACCGTGTCCGAGCGTGTTGCGACAGAGCCATCTGACCGCCTTGCCATATTATTATCGACATTAATAGTGGTATAGGGCGGAGAGTCTTCCAGATATCTCTCATCGGGAAGAAACAGAGCGCTCTGAGCCGACTCGCGAAGCATGCGAAAGAGACCATGGCTCGTTGTGGCAATGGGAAGTGCTACCAGACTACCCTCTACTCGGGCATGGGCCGCGGATCGCAACTCATTGATATAGAACATTCCGCCTATTTGCTCATTTTCAAGGACATCGTCTGTTAGCCTGTTACTACTCAGATCTAGGCTCCATAGGCGACGACCGAGAACTTGTGTCAACATAGGGAATGAATTGATGCCAATTCCTTGATGACGAAGCTTAAGGATACGTAATTCAGGCAGGTATGTGGCCTCTAGCGTTTGCAGAGGGATTTTGGGCATCCTAGATATGTCCAAGTAAATTAAGCCACGGAGGCAGCGAGCGGAAATGAGTGCTACGGGCACTCCATTCGGACAATTCTGGACGCTTAACATCCGGAGGCGAAAAGAGGTACGCTCAGAGACGCGGCGCAGGAGGCGCATATCCAGATCGGGATGGTCATCTAGGAAAACGCTTTCTACGTTTGGTAGCAACTCCAAGGCTTGTTCAACGGCATTGCCAGAGAGGCCGAGATACAAGTTGAACTGATGACCCCCCGCCGTCCCTCTTGCATCTAGCACACGGACTAATGCGCGGGTCTGGGCCGTGAGCTTCTCTAGCTTGTGCGCAATGAAGGCGATCCACCAAGATATGGCATCTGCCGGAAGAAAAGCAACAGTTAGCGTAGGCACTTGCGGCATTTCAGCCAAAGGGGGCCAAGCACAAGCATGGAAACAAACGTTCCCGGATGTACTCGTACGTCATCTGCATGACCCTCCGAATATGGAGCCCCATCTCTAGATAGATTTCAGGGGAAGGGGTAACGAAAATGATGGCTCCCGTAAAGGAAATGACGCCGATGAGATGATGGTGATTCTTGATAGGATGGCCCTTTCTCTTCTTTGTCTCTCCTATTTCGGATACTGCGCTGATACCAGTGCTGTGGATAGACTCACCACTGTCGACACTCCATCCTAAACGCTTAGACGCCGCACAGGGGTCTCTCCATATCCGTGGAGCGAAGACGGACCAGAAATGACGGTTGACGCAGCAGAGAGACGGATAGTCGGTGAAAGCTATGTATGGAGCCGCCAGCTGCACCCAGTCACCTCGGGAGAGGGCTTGCTCGTAGGTTGGCAGGATATCCGCAACCATGTTTCAGGGCTGAGCCGGAGAGCGGCGGTCATTTGAGGCCCGTCTGGCCGTTAGTTAGCCTGCCAGACTAGACATGCAGTATGGCTGCTGTATATTGGATACTGTCGGGGTTTATTGCTATTGGTGATAAGTGAATGCGGGAATTTGGCGGGAGGAGGAGGATTGGCGTGGAGGTTTACGGAGTAGAGGAGCCAAGGACGAGAATGAAATGAAGTTGGACGTGGCGTAGAGCTCGTGGTGGCTGTGACGACTTGGCAGCCAAGTACCGACAGCGCAAGCCAACGAGCGGAAGCTACTTCTTTGCGAGTTGGTAACGGGATCTAAAGTCCCGCAAAGTACCTGCAAGTGAAGGCCTCCGCGAAGTTGAAGCAAAAGAATCACGTTGGGGTACACAGGAAGCGACAATATCATCGGCTGCGGCAGGCGCCAACTGTGGGGTCGGAAGGTCGGGAAGTGGTGACTCGGCTGCCAAGTCGTGCTTGCCATGTTTGCCATGGTCATGGGTGGCGCATGCATCTCATCTCTGGGCTAGGCCAAGTGCGACAGGAGCGGTGGAGCTTTATTAGCGCTGCTGCGGGGCACTACCGTCTGTATTACCGCCTGTATTACTCCATCCATCTCAGTACGGAGTACGGAGTGCACTGGCAGAAGCACTACCGTACAGTAAAGCACGTTTACATTACAGCTTGAACGAGTCCATGCAACGGAGCAAGTACTCCTCCTCTGTGCTTCGTACTACATATTACTATACCGTGTGTAGGTACATGTATTCTGGCCCTGCACATGAGATGCTGCTAGTACCTATAAGGCAGATCGACCCCATATATGAGAAAAGAAGGCCAGCGTATGGAAGTGGCTGGCAGTATTAAATTGGCATCTTGCAGCTTGCAGCGTACCGCTAATGCAATGGAGTTAAGGCTGATGGCGCAAATCCAACGCGCGGGCTGCAGTCAGCGCTCCGTTGCCTCCGTGCCAAGTTGGATGCGTTGGCCCGGTGTAAGAGGCCATGCCATTAGATAGCCCTATTAGCAGCAGAGCTGGTCTCTGTAACTGGGATGGCATGCATTCACTCAGCACTGCTAATGCACAGCAACGCTCTGCAGTGTTCCTACATGTGCTGTATGTATGTACAAGTGCGTGAGGAAGAGCAAGTCAGAGATGCCGGCATATACTCCGTACACATGGTAGTGATATCACTGTACGTACGCATTGGTGCCCAACCTGGTCTGATACTAACAGGTACCAACTTTCAAAGCCTTACAGAGTACATGCAGTGAGAGTTGACGGTATCATCGCGTACTCTCATGCTCATGCTCATGCTCATATGCAGGTGCCCAATAGATTGCCATTGTAACCTGTAACTTCAGCCCCGACGCCCATGCCTGTGGGTGGCTGCTCCATAGCGGCTAGATCGTTGCCACGCCGTGCGCCACAACGGGGCCGGCATGCCTAAGCTTGACTAGGATTGTGAAGCGAAGGCTTAGCCGAAAGCTTCTAACGTAGTATTATTGAATCTCGTGCTTTAAACCTCACCGCACCGACACTGCGGACAGCTGAAAGGGTTGCTTTTTTTTCTTTCCTTTACCGAGATCAATCATGTATTGACAACTAACACGCACATGCTGCATGTATCTGGACTAACCAGCCTAAATAAGTAGTGCATCGATGAGCTGTATAGGGGAGTTTAAGCCCTCTCCATCCTAGTGCCATGTAGCAATGCCAATGGCAGTCCTAGACGATGTAATATAGTATCGGCCGTGGAGCGGAAGACGCCAACTGGCAACTGAAACAACCTGTCAGCCTCACTTAAGAGGATATGCATACCCTCTCACCGCTAAAGCCTTGCGGCTACGGCGCCATCATGGCCTTGAACCTATCATCACATCTCCCCTACCTCCATCTACACTGACGAGATCCGATCCTATCCGACAGCCACATGAGCAGAGCATACTTGTATGTGCGGAATGTCAAGTAATTACGTACTCGTACGGCCCAGCTCTTAACTTGGGTACGGACGCCTCCGATGTGCATCACCACAGGCCGGCGGCAAGCACATCCATGCCCCATGTGTGTTTGCGTGTCCATACATGCTACTAGGTAGTACAAGCAGTGATATACCGCCGTTGACACATACAACTGTTGGCCCAACTGGACCCAGCTGGGCCAAGTGTTACACCAAATCCACCAACCCGGCGGCACGGAACGGGTTCCGGCTTCCCATGATGGAAGGCTAACGTCGCTAAGACCGCCAGGTCACACAATTCAGACGCCTCCAGCCGCTCTGAAGCCGACCGGTGAAGGCGAACCTTGCTCGGGAATGCCATGAGAATGACGACGACGACGACGACGACGGGTCGTGACGGATAGTCCACAATGAAGTGGCGCTTCGCTTCATCGCGCCAAGAAAAGAGATTAAGCAAACAAGTCATGTCAGCCAGCCAGTCACCCCTCCTTGGCATCCCTGACCAAAGTGTTAACGCCGAACAGTCGCAGTACTCTCAGAAGCAACAAACAAGAAGAAAAAAAAAAGAAAAAAGCTTGACCCGACAGTTTGGCTGGGGAGCGTGCCGTTGCCTTGCCTTCCCGCCATCGCACAGATCAATGATCAGCACGGGCATAACACTCACAGGATTTCTTTGACGCCTGCTCAGACAGATCATCCCCCTCACAGCCTGTTGGTTGGTTGGTTGGATTAGTTAGTTGGTAGATATAGCTACTAGTACTCATATGCAAGTACACACATGCATAAGTACACGCACACAACATTCTAGACATGAGACGACTCTGTAGAACCCTGTCTGTCGGCTTATTTTGCGCCTGTGTCTGAGACTGTGTTCAGACGGCCATGATTGCGTGCGCTTTACCATCGAGAAATCGAAATTCTGGACGGAGGGGATCTGCTTCATGTTTTGCCCATAGACAACTTGACCGTTGCACAGTCTTATGCTATTGATGAACACACTTGGGGACTGAGACCAAAAAGGGGGCAAGTTCTGCAAGATTGCTTGCTGTGTTGACGATCCTTTTCTTCTATCGCGCCGTTTTCTTTTTTAACTTTCGTCCGTCGTAAGTGCTAAGGCAGGTCTAAAGTAAGTGGTACTACGCTACGTGGAGGTATCTCAACCAATATCTTGTTGACAGCCAATTTCCCTCCCTCTGCTTGGATGCTCTCTTCTCAGTGTCAACCCTTGGGAGCAAAAAGCTAGCGATCGGAGCTTTACCGGCGTGAGAAATAGAGTTGGAGTCTTTCAGCCTCTTTACTTTCGGTTACGGTTGTCGGACATGGGGGACCTACATGCAGGCGAAGTCTTATCACAAGCCACATCACCAACGCTTCTCACACCCATACCCATAACCATACCCATACCCATCCATATGTACTTACACTTATAATCGTAAACGTGATTAAATTACACACAACTACTCTCGGCTTTCACATGCTCGATCCAAAAACACGTAACGGTATCTCATACGCTATCATCTTGTTCCTAAAGCAGCAAATCTTGCCTCCCCTCTAAAACTTACTAGCCCTCCTCCCACTCATCTAGATCATCTCAAGTCTATCCGCATAGACACATAAAACGTCTTGCCCTGCTGACATCCCATCCTCTACCACTCACGTCAAACCTACTCCAAGACATTCACATGTGTATGTGTGTACAAACACCTTGATTAGCACAGCTGCCAACACATTGCCACATCTCTCATTCGCTTAAATAAGTCCACTCCCCCCATTCTTCCCTTGACCTTGTTGAACCCCCTTCCCTCCCCATATCATACATATCACATCCCTGGCAATAGACACAAGTAGATAGTGTTGCCTACATGTGGCTAGGCAGATCTGAGACAAGGGTAGTAAAAAGGAAAGAAATTCCCACACCCCCCCGCCTTTATTTCCAAGAAAACCTAGCAAGGGACCAAGGATCTACGCGTAGTTTCAACCTTTTTCTCCCCTTCCCCTACTAGCGATGGGTATATACTTTCGCCAAAGCAAGCCGATCCCATGCATATAGGGTATTATGAAGTTTTCAAGCCGCCGCCGGTGAACCAGTTGCACTTCATGACAAGACCGTACGTGGTAGTAACAACGGCATAAGTCAACAAGCCTTCGATAAAGTTCCTGTGAGTTCTAGACAAAGATGCAGACACACACCGGTCGCCGAGAGTCCCCCGTGATTCGTGTTCACTCCGTCCTATTAGCTCGCGTTGAATGTCTCTCTTTTTTTCGCCCCCCCTTTTTGGCTCTCTCTGATTCAGCCGCCTATTCCTTTTTCCTTCCAGCCTCGACTCAACCGGAGGCTGGGAAAATGATTCCGCCCCCTCCCCCCCCTGCTCACCGTTTTTGGGCCGCCAGACTTACCGACATACTTGGGGGGAGCTTTTCAGGCAGCCTCAGAGAAAGAGCAGCCAACCAAAAGCTGCTATCTGTAGACTTGCATGCGTCAATTAATATACTTGGTTACTAGCAGTGATGGAGATGCCTAACGTTTGGCTTCTTTCGAGAGAGGCGGTGAGAGCACGATCAAGGAAACAGCAAAGCGAGGCATTTATAGAGTCAAACTTCTTATTCGTCACAATAGTACTATATTATACATTTGTCAAGTGCATATGCTCATACACACCGATCATTTTAGGCGTTGTTAAGACATCTTGACAGTCCGTAATAGGCCATACCGTCTCGTGTATCTTTTGGTATCAGTAAAACATCAAACACATTTCTCCCGACCTCAATAAAACTGAAAACGGCCGCGAGGTCATGCGACCAGACAGGGAAAGGATGATAGTGATAAAAAAAAAACAGTTGGGGGCCAGTGGCAACTGCCACGGGGGGGGGGGGGGGGGGAAAATGGGTAGAG
>JARFTM010000201.1:0-54591 GCA_030278935.1 Trichoderma polysporum | reverse complement strand
CTTTTTTTTTTTTTTTTTTTTTTTTTTTCTTTGCTTGAAGGTCTAGTGTGATGATGACATTCACAAATCTGTTTTTTTTATTTTAATCACCTTTATCTTCTCTCCTCGGCTTTTATATATATGAAATAAAAGTATAGAAAAGGAAAAAAAAACCGGAATAGCTAACGTGTGCTATTTTGATAGGAGGCCGTGACGATAGACTGGGTGCCAGTCTTTCAGTTTGTGCTGTTTACGGTCGTGAGCACGCCACCAAATTTTCTCTGGTGAGTAATTTTCCAGCTATCGTTGCTTTATCCCAAATCCCTCTCCCTCTCTTTATATATATATATATATATATACTACTTTCTCCATCATCTTAGCCTCAAACATCAAACACTCACCTAACCTCTTCGACCAGGCAAGAGTTTCTCGAATCAACATTCCCCGCATACCCCAGCCCCCCACCATCCAAAACCCCAGACTCCAAGAAATCCCCATCATCACCACCACCACCTCCCCCAAAGCTGTCCATCACCAACACCGTCATCAAGTTTATCCTTGATCAAACTGTCGGTGCCGCCCTCAACACGCTCCTCTTCAGCACCTTCACCCGCTCCCTCCGCCATGCCATGCTCCACGCCCCGCGCATCACCAACCTCCCTGCCGCTACCAAGTACTGGTCCAGCGGCGGCGCCGTTGACTTCACCGTCGTGGACTTTGGTGTCGTCTGGGCGGAGGCAAAGGCTGAGTTCTGGCCGCTCGTTATTGCGGCGGCAAAGCTCTGGCCGGCGGTCTCGCTGGTGAATTTCACCCTCATCAAGTCTGTTCAGGGGAGGAACTTAGTGGGTGCGCTGGCGGGAGTTGTGTGGGGAGTGTATGTTTCTTTGGCCATGGGTGGTTAAATTGGATGCGAGAGAATGATTCGTGTAGTATCGACTACCTATTTACACAGAAACGGGGGTTAGTATGAAAAAGAGATGGGATGTTAACAAATAGACGTTGTAAGGCTTGATAGTAGGTAGTGCTACCTAGAAAGGAAGCAGTATCGATTATGATATTGAATAGATTTAGAATGATAGACGACGGTAGAACGGAAATAGCAATCTATCAACTTTTACATCTATCTCATTCCCTCACTCGCTCATTTGGCGCTTTATTAATTTTACAATTCATCTCATACATCGCTGATAGATCAGCGCTACCACTACTACAGAATCCTAAAGACAAGCTTGATTACCAATTCCAGCAAAATATTGTTCCAAACGAGCGTATCCCTTTCCATGCCAAACCGTAAAATCCATATCCATGTTCCCCCGTCCCCCATTTCTTGCCGTGGTGCTGTATTCCCTCAGTCAAAAGCGAACAAAGAACAGAGGAAAAAAGACGGGAATCATCTTGTGCGTATCCCAAAGTACAAATATTCCAACAGAGAAAGCAAAATAAAATGGCGAAAAGGGAGAGTGAAAAAAGCCCATAGCAGACCGATCCAGATTTTCGCGTATGTCGACCCTGACTGTAACTTGCAGCGAAAGACAAAGAGAGTTAGTACTTCTCCCATTTGGAAGCTGAACAAGAATGAGAGCCTTTTTTTTTCATTTGATGTTTTATGTGTGTTTTTTGGGTGTTTTCTCCCCTTTGAGGGCATTTCGCGATAGGACAGCAAAGCTCCATTGGCCCAAAGATAACCGGAAATTTTGCAGCAAGATAAGACAATTATTGTTTGTAACGACAGAGAAAACGGGAAAAACAAGTTCCAAAGGCCCAGAGGTGGTCGGAGAGCTATGAACATGAGAGAACAGCGGTTTGTCTCGTTTGACGCGAGGAGCTAATAATCTACCTCGGAATCGCCTTCTTCAGGAGTATCTTCACTGGAAGAAAAGCCTTGTTCATCCTCATAAGCCTTGATGCCATTGTCGTCGTCGTCACCATCAGCAGCTGCAAGCAAGTCGTCCGCGGATCCCACGACGGATGTTGCAGGAGTATTAAGCTGCCCACCCAAGACATCCCGCTCATCTTCGCCAACAGAGGGACGGCGAACAAGATTGAAGCGTCCCACGGGGCGGCCGAACCAATCTTCATCGGGGATAACAGCGTCAATCTGGTGATCAGCGAAGAGCTTATCAGCTAGACCATAGAAATACCAGAGCCAGCCGCGCATCTTCCAGGCGGTATCTTCGTTGTTCTCCTGGCTGTCGTAAAGGACCTCGTTGCACAGCATGTAGATGCTCCAAAGAACCCAGCGGATGTCCTGGGGCAAATCCAGAATGCCCTGGTACTTGCAGGCCCAAGTGCGGGCAGTCTTGAAAACAGGATCGCCGAACTCTTCATACTGGGCCAGGTGCGCGAAGGCCGGCCGGCGGTCAATATCTAGGCCACAGGGCATGTATCCAGCAGCTCCTGAATGGTCATGGAAAGGTAAGCGGAACAGACTACGTTGACGAGGGTGACCGATCAAATAAGGGCCGATCCCCAGGTAAGTGATGTCGTCTCGCGGGACCGCGTCACGGTAGTCAGAGAAGTCACTGACAGCCGGCATAGCGAAGAGATTTGACGGTATTCTTTGATCACCACGAGGCGCTCTGGCGCTGGCTGGACCGCGGCCTTGCTGGTAGCCATCCCCCTGCCTGGCTAGGAGGACGTGGTTCACTAGTGTCAGCTCGCGAGCGAAGTCCAAGGAGAGCTGGCGGTCATTGTTCAAGGTAGACCTGTCTCTATCTTTGAACCATACTATGTTTTTATAGCCTTGATAGTAAAAGGGGGCGCATTCGCCACAACAGGGCTGATCAACGTTACCATCCACGAACATGCAATGACGAGTACGATGCGTCGCACAAAAGTAGTAATTGTAGCCAGACTCGGACACCTGCCAGTGAGCAAGTATAGGGTTCTCATACTCTGGCTGAGGGCCTTGAGCTGGCACAATGTGGACACATGCGTTCTGGCAATCCATGTTGCAGATGGGGCTCCGGGCTCCAGATTCTAAAGCCCGGTAGGCAAGTCTTTCAAGTCAATTTTAGTAACGGGGGCAATAGAGAGGGGAAGAAGAAGGAGTTGCTGACAATGAAGTTGACTTTGATCGTTTAGATGATAGAGACTTGCGAGTTTGCTTGTAGTGGCTGCCTTGAAGGATCGTTGATGCGGATCGGTAAGCGTGATAGAATGAGGGTTCGCTGAGCTTTGCTTTTGAGAGAAAGCGTAGATTCAAGAAACACCAAGGAGAGGGTGAAGAAGAAAGAAAACAAAGAAAATAGATGCGTGGGAATAAAAACAAAACACGTCGCGCGTGGAGAAGTGCCGCCACCTGGCAGGTCAATTTAATCCAAAAGAACCACTGGCACGCCCCGTGCATAAACAAAAACCAATGAAAACAATGTATGGCCGTGCAGTGTGATGACCAGCTGTTAAGAATGAATGGATTGAACAATTATAGAGCACAATATCAGTACATTATCAGTACATGTGTGGTGGCCAGCTGTCAGGAGACTGCTGTCAGGGGCAACCCGCAAACTTGGGGGAGAAATTTGCGGCGGAATTAGAAACTCAACCACAAGCGTAGGCGATTATCGGGAGAGAAAAAAAGTCTAGCGAGAAGCACTAGAAATGGTTGGTCATATACCAAACTGTAGAGAGGCTGGGTGATTCAGCGTGCGAGTGGCTTCGTTGCCGGTGAATTTTAGATGGGCAATGGATGATGCGAACAGGCGTTGAGGCGTCAGCGCCACGCGCAGAATTCCAAGGTAAAGGATTCAGGCATATTTATAGGAGAATTATTTACGATACAATTTCACAGAAACCCTTGGGATACAAAATGGTGGCTATAAACTACAGACGAGTGTCTATACTTGGGTAGTCTCTCATCGTTACAGGGGAGAAATTCTCCTCAAAGAATGCTCGATTCTCCTTCTTCTCAGGTTCTTTTGTTTCTGTCTCTATCACAGAAAATCTATATGCTTATTGTGATGACAGCTTATAGGATACTAGTCAATACATTCAAGAAAAGGGTATTCGCCAAATATAAAAAGCGTCTCGTAGGCCAACAGCGTCCGTATTTGGTGATAGCCTCTCGCCCGGCAACGCCCACTTTCTCTTCTTGGAAAAGTAAAATACGAATTCGTGCTAAAAAGACAACTCCGAGTAACTTGCCATGCCTATATTGCAAACAAATTTAGTGTCATCAACATCAATCACGCTGATATCGAAGACGCATATCCATCTATTCGTATTGATATCTGAGCGCCGCAGCGACCCATAAAATAAACCCCAGATTTTGGGGAAAAGGCTCGTTAATAATAGCCGGCACCCCTAGTTTTTTTTAGAATGAACAAACTAAAGTCCATAAAATCCACAGACTACAGGTTCAATCCTCCATCCAGTAAAAAAAAATTGAATATTTTATTACGTTATATTTTAGGTCAATCCGCGAGTAATGAAGTGTTCTAAAATGGTGGCCAATTCTTGCCTATTGTATTCGTTATATTCGGCGAATTCGGTGTTTTTCCTTTTTCCCTTTCAAACTCCTGTTGCTTAGTCAGTATCTCATATGGTACTTTTAATTGCTATGTATTGCGCATAGTATGGACAAGTAGACTAAATCATACCTATCCGATGCCGGCAAACGAATAGCTTTTTGGATATCAACATATCAACAAAGGCCGCGAGGCTATGTCAGATCTGCGCTCAAACCCCGAGGCTACCATTACGATCTTATTTTCTACCCACCGTCTATCTACTGTACATAGAAAAATAAATAAATGAAAACATCACTACAGCGGATTTTTACATTTCACAGTGGAGGTCAATCATTGACCTTAGTCACTAAATAGATAAATCAACTGATCAATTCATTCATCCATTCATCCATTCTCTCTTTATCTTTGAAAAAGAAGAAGAAGAATAATAATAATCACAATAATCGTAATCATAAAATATTGACTCGTAGCTTTTTTCCCAACCCCGCGTCGCATAAGCTGTGCCCGCCACTTATTCCGCTTTTGCCCCTCCAAGCTCCTTCTCCCGATTCCAGCCGCTGGAGAGAGACCCAAATTCAGAAATTCTCCCAATCTAGCCAGTAGTTCGCAGGCTAATAGTTTACGCTCACATCATCCATCCTCTCGCATTTATAGCCCTCTTAGCCTCATTCTTGCAATTCTCCGGCCCTTCCTTGTCCTCTTTGCTATATATTTCCCCATTTCCACACCATTTCGCCTCATTCAATCTCTCTCTCTCTCTCTCTCTCTCGCTCTCTTATAAACACTAAAGCCTAGCATCACCGTGCTACTATTAAGATTCCCCCTCTTTCATCCAAAGCATCCGATCAAAATGTCAGAACGCATTCAGCGAGTCACCATGTTCAAGATCCCCAGCAAGGAGGACCAGCAGAAGCTCCTGGAGCTGTACAGAGTGATCAGGGACACGAACAGCAAGGTCAAACTCACTCATCTCTCACCCTTGTCCAACCCAACAGAAAAAAAACCCCATATATACCCATCTTCTCCAACAAAAACAAGCACTTGACATGTTCGATTCAGCGAGTAAACAAACAGCTAACCCCAAAACAGGACGGCAAGCCCTACATTCTCTCCATGGCTGCCGGCGCCTGCGAGCCCGATCAGCGCTCCCAGGGTTACGACTTCGCCGCCAGGTTCGAGTTCGCCAGCCTCGAGGACCTGCGGTTCTACGACAACGAGTGTCCCCCGCACCAGGCCCTCAAGGCCGCCGCCGCCGCTCTGGACATTAAGGGAATCATGACAATCTACTTCAAGCCTCAGATTACGGGAAGCGGTGAACTATGAGAAAGAAACCAAATTGTTCATGGGCTCACTTACAAAGCAACGTAAGCACTTACATTTACCAACAAAGTACCATGTTGGGAACAAACAAAAAATAAAAATTCAATTAAAGAAACCTTAAATTTTGGAGGCATAAGCCGCGCCAATGAGGCTTATGATACATATTGTTATTACAACTAATCAACCGTGACATACATTCAAACACATGCATGCATGCTATCTAATGCGTGCAGTAGTATTTGGAATAGATGCGCACAAGGGTAAACTGAATGCTCCTGTCAAACCCCACACGTCTTTGCACTTCTCGCATTACATCATGTTGACTTCAAGTCCTAAATCTAATCTAACCTCCCTACCTCTTTTCAAAAGCATAAAATAGCAAAAGGATAAAATAGGTTTTTTCTTTCTTCTTCTCTTCTTTGGTTGAAACAAGCATAAGATGAATTAAATCTTAATTCCCATTTAATTCCCAATTCCAGTTAATCTTTTCCAACTAACCATGAGTTCCGCCGACCCCTGTCCAACTCCCCTGTCTAAGCTCCGAGTCTCAAGACACCAAATCCCGGCCCATAACCTCATTCCCAACTCCTCCCTCCAGTCAAAGCCTCTCATAATCTATCACTCCGCCTTCTCACCTTCAGATGCCTCAGCAGACCAGATCGAATCGCACCTCCTCAAGACTGGCGTCGTCACCCCTCAATGGCGCTACACCATGTATGACACCTCGCACTTCCACAGTACTACTCACGAGGTCCTGTGCGTCACGGCTGGCCGTGCGAAGCTCTGTTTTGGAGGCGAACACAACCCTGGGCGTGTTGAGCCCGTCGTCAAGAGGGGAGACGTTATTGTTATTCCCGCAGGCGTGAGCCACCGTCTCCTCCAAAGCATAGATCCCGATGAATGTTCGATGGTTGGAAGCTACCCTAATGGCAAAGGTTGGGACATGTGTTACGGCAACCAAGACGAGGAATCGAAAATAAGCAACATTAAAAACTTATCCTGGTTCAATAAAGACCCCATCTATGGCGACCAAGGGCCTGTGCTGGACACATAAACTTTCTCAGATGAATTACGCTCAACCTAGAACAGATCACGTCAGTATCGCTTTCATATGAGAAATGGTACATGGCCAACTCGGATTAGGATATGGAAAGCTCGAAGATATCCTTTATATTTGTCTTTCATTCATTTGTTTCTTTTGTTTTTGGAAAGCAGTATGAGAAGGGGAAAAGGGGGAGTGTATATCATACATTGATCTGACCAGCCGTCACTCAAGAAGTCAAACCCGTAACACCAGACGGCAAACATAAGATTTGCTGAATACTGATCAAATTGTCTCAAAAATAAGCACATAGGATAGCGAAACAAATCGTAATGTGAATAAAGCAAAAGGATGAGAACCGCAGTTTGAGTGTATACCATAAATTTGCCTTAAATCTGCAAACTCGAAGCTGACCATGCTGTATGGGCTGAAGAGAAGAGGGCAATATGCCTTCACAGGAGTATACAACAATATTGAATGAATAAGTCGCATAAAAAGCAGCGATCCAAATGGTTGTGAGCCAGCTCAAACGGTCTGATGGATATTGCTGATATCGGTCATTTCGGCCTCTGACTCACTACCGCGTCTCGTGAATTGTCTTCCTTTTGATCTCGATCTCACTCTCATTAGTGGCACGGGGTGCCTTTCTAAAGTGAAAAAGGCGGTAATCACCATGACCGAGCAAATACAAGTCAGGATTTTGATCTCTTCGGCATACGCTCCAGCGTAAACGGCCTTAACTAGATCTCGCTGGTCAATGGGAAGCTGCAATCCTGATAGCGGAGACCGATGGAGGCTCTCGAGCTGTGATTCGGTTAGGTGGCCTTCCAGATATCGGTTAACATGGATGTTAAATATAACCGTGCAGACGGAAAGGCCTATGCTGCCCCCTAACACTCGAGCCTGCGCAATAGCCCCCTGCGCTGTAGCTTTCTCACTCGACTCAGCTGTAGAAATGCTCGTCATGATAGTGGTTGCTGAAAAGCAGAGGCCAACTCCCAGTCCAAATAATGCTTGATATGCGTACTGGGACGGCTCTGCACTAGTTGCTTTTGACTGAGTTGTCATTAATCCCAGCCCCAACAGTTGGAGGCAAGATGATCCAATTAGGGTATACGAGGTGTTATTCTGCTTGCTGGATATTGCGCCACCCAAAAAAGATCCGACGGCGCAGGCACCAAGAAGCGGAAAGAGGTGAATACCGGCCATGAGAGCATCTTCACCATTGACGATTTGGAAACGCTCTGGGATAACGATTGTGAGAGAAATGTACGGAAATCCCGTAAGAAGGGTAAGTCTACATCACGTTAACATCTACTCGAGGGTACGAGGGAGCGGGACTCTTACAAGAGACCTGAAGCATATACCCTGTGCAACAGCAGACGAATCGGAAATATTGGCTCAATAGAACGATGCCTTTTCGAATCTAGAATCACCTCCCAGCAGATGAATGCAGTCCAGCTTAGACCAGATATGACAAGGGCCGATATGATTTCCGGACTAGACCAAGCAAACGTCTGGGAGCCGGCCTGCTGAATGGCAAATACCAGCAGAGATGAGCTACAAAGTAGAGTAGCGCCACCGAAGAAATCTATGCTCCTAAAAGCCTCCCAAGAGAGCAAATGAGAAACGCCTTCCTGAGGCCAGAAGCTTGTAATAGCGAGAATGGCAACAAATCCAAATGGAATGCTGCAACAAACAAATAATAGTAGTAGTTTAGCTCAGGTCAAAGCATGTAAGAGTATCTCAAACTCACTTAAGGTTGAAGAGCCATCTCCAATCAGATAGTCTGGAGATCAGGCCTCCAAGAAGGGGCCCAAGAACAAAGGCAACAGCAAGTGTTGCTCCGATTAAAGCTCCGATCATACTGGGACGGTGGACAGGACCGACTTCAACAAGGGCTATTTGCGTCAAACTGTATAACCCCGATGCTCCTATGCCTTGAAACGCACGGCACACAATGCTAATAGGCTTGTGTCACTATCTTCATTTTCTCCCTGCCGTAGAGAAAACAAGGTCAAGGACATACGTACAGTGCAGTCATATGTTTTGCATTGGCACAGCCCAAAGAAAATCCGGAGAAAATGACCCAGGAAAGAACTAGAATGTTCTTTCGTCCATATATGTCGCTCATTTTGGAGATGCAGACGGCGAATCCTAGAAAGATGGGTTAGAGTAGCCAACTTCTATAAGTCTAAGCACATGGTTCGAACCCATATATGTCAGCAAATATGCCAATACAATCCATGGCGCATTGACAAAATCGCCCAAGTCATTCGATATCGTGACCAGGGACGTAGACACGATCGACGTATCGAGGGTCGAGATTAAAAGACCAACAAGTAGCCTATTATTGTTAGAACTGGAGCATCGTCGAGAGAAAAGCCGTACGTTATGACCAAGACCGCCTGCTGCAAGCCCTTCACCTGTTGCGGGCTTCCATAACCAAGTTTTGAGCGAGCGACGTCGTCATCTGTAGAGTTGGAAGTTTGCGATCCTGCCACCATTTGCCCTAGAGATGGGTTTGGGTATGAGAGCGACACACGATACTCTGTTGCCATAATTTCTGAAGAGGGGACCTGTTTTCTTTGTATTTCGCTGTGAATAACTGGCTAGGACTGTCCAAGAAGTCGAAATCAGGCGTCTTGCTTGATCGTTCCGGTATTCAGTTCTTGTAGACAGCGAAGAAAGGGGGCTTTTCAGATTTGAAATCCTGGCTATTGAGAGTTCTCGAGTAGAAGGAAGAAAAGCCAAGCGAGATCAATTTGGTAGAGGCCCGTTGGCAGAGCGGCTCAATCGCACTGCGGCTTGATAAGCCCGTAAGGAAAGAACTGCCCACGCCACAATTCAGGGCAATATGAGACAAGATGCGACTTCTTCGTGAAACTATCAATAGAAAAATCCTTCAGCACTTCAAAACTGAATCTTGGGTCGCGAACTGTCCAAAGTTCTAGTTTCCGTTTGCGCCAACTATTACTCCCGTGGTGAACCATAAGCGGCCATGGCGATCCTGGGACAGAGAAAGCTGTGGGAGCCGAAGTCAGACATAGTCGTGCTGAGACAGGTCAGCGAGTCGGGGCAATGGATGACGGTCCTTGTCCTCAGAGGAGGATCCCCATTGAATATGTATCCGAAACATTTCTGGACTCGGTTGCACTTGTGCGGCTCGTGGAGCTGTATGTAGCCTGTGTCTCACAGAAGAGGCATGGCTATGATGGCTGGCAGGCCCCTGAGAATATACATGCCACGATTGATGGAATCCAACGTTGGGGGTCAACTGAGCAGCAACAAGCTGCATGGTTTGTTGAGATACTCCAAGCTCTCTCTCGCTTTGTGCTTAACGGGCATTGAGACGAGCCGATCAATCTAGCAGCGGACGGCTTGGCGGGTATCGGAAGGATCACTGGGCTGAGTGACACTGGTGTATGATCTTGGGGCAATAATTGCGCAGTCACAGCCTTTCTGGTATATGTCGCGATGTTATACCGCTAGAGACATATCGCAAGTGCACAAGTAGCATCAAAATTTGGCCGGCTTTTGACGCCAGCACCGAGCCGTTCGTTTGCACTTAGGTTACACCTCACCATCTTTCGACCAGTCAGATGCATGAGATGAGAAAGCACCTGAATGAGTAAGTAGCGATCGACTGCTGAATCTGTGCCACGCGGGTCGACGTTTCATCGTACGAGGATCTGGACCAGTATACTGCCGCTTAAGCCGCATTGCAACAGATCTGGTGGCTGAGATAGGGAAGATACGACGCTAAATCGATGGTAGGAGAGGGTAGAGCCCTTCGGCTCTTTACATCGACAACTCATCCGCTTGTCCATCTACTCTATGGCTTACGCCTGGAAAATATGCCGGAAAGACTATCTCTATGAAACGAGCTCATCAGCCGCCCCAGAATGCCCCAAAAGGATTTGCTCTGGGGGAAAACATTTAATGATTACCGGAAATCTACAGAGGCTCATAATGATATTGGTCCAAAGATGCCGTTAGAAATCCTCTCGGCTTAGCCGTTCCCTGTGCTACCTAGTCACGGGAGCTAGGGAAGCGGTCGGTCGAATCACAAATACGGTCCATGATCTCTTGGTAGATGAATTTGGACGAGTACAGTCTTCATCATTCCAAGTCATCGGTGTGCCCGCCAGGCTCGTCTAGGCAGTAACGGAAAATTCTCTCTCAAAATGTCAGTCAAGGTAAGCATCCTGAAGCTTTGAGAACTTTGTGCACTATACATGTAATCAGAGAACCCACAAAGGCATGGCGAACCGGATTTTCTCATTCAAAAAGTTCAAGAAGCGTGAGAAAAGCACGGAATGCTACATGCGGAGCTCCATAAAAGATACAATTTCAGTCAATGGCGGTGTTGGCAGCCCTTTCAGATCCAGGGGTTCCTCGATCGATCTGGCCAACCGGCTCCACGGTAACGGGCCCTGCAAACCATCATATGAGGAGCACTAGACGGGGAACTGCGCAATCGATGCTTGATTCCGTAGCTAAACTTAGCTCCCCTTCGAGCTGATCTTGGAGAGTTTGAGCTTCGGCATCCTTTCAAATCCGATCGCCAAACCTTTTTTTCTTTGATATGTTCATCCGGCGGCATCGACATCCTATGCTAGGCTCTATGCCGCTCCGACGCTCCGACACCGCAAACATCCTACCACGGCGCCATACTCATGGCATTTTCTCTAATTGGCCCAGCTATATGTTTGTACTCATGTCATATTTACACACCCTTTCTTGAAAATGCATTCCAGAACGGGAAATCGACCTTGTCGTTTGGTGTCATACATCTTGGAATTGCATTTGAGGATGAATTACTCACTAACGTGTCGAAAACTCGAAATACCAGCTCTTCTCTTCAGCTCCATACCGTTGCTCTAGCACAGGATGAGGTACCTAGCCACGTTACTGTCCTCCCTGTTTCTCTTCCCCCCCTTGTCTAGATGCTTCAGCACTTGAGTTCCCTGCTTCGTCACGCGGCAACGTCGGTCAGCTAGTACCAAGGCCAAATGTCTGTACCCGAGCATTCTTCCACTGTCCACTTAGCGGAACTTTTAGGCCGCAGCTTCTCTGGGTTGGTGGATGTTACCAAGTCCCAATGTTGGCTCCATTGTTGAACAATGTCGGCGCGTTAATGACCTGTCCCTTCTTGAAGCCGTAGCTTTGCGGTGTGGTCGAATTGAATATGGAAGACGCGAAAGGAGATGCTCTCTCTCTCTACCTCGAGACGCGTTCAAGTACCTCATCTCCAAGGAACGAAAATGCTATTAACTATAAATGAGACAGAACTCGAGAGCGTTATCATAGTTATTTGATAATCTCTCCAAAAAAGGAATGTACACATTGTTAGCTGTCGCCCTAAAAAGCTTTCCACAAGACTCTCCAAGAAAATACTCCGAGTCATCAGAAATACAGAAACTCTTTTGCGCCGCCGCCCATGCCAAGACAAACTTTTCTCATTGGTCGATCGGATACCTCAGACGCAAATCTTCGGGACCACTTCGTTCCTTTCGGCAATTCCTGCGAGGCCTTACTTGCAAAAAGACTGGGAGCTATGGCACTTTACAGAACATAGCGCATGAGTTTGACCAAATTAAAGGAGGCCAACTCTGTGGGCATTCCTTTTATCCATCCTTTGACGCTCCGATGTTCCCCGTTTCACATGCAGGAGCATGGGTCAGCTTCCTGCAGGATTCCCACCACCACCAATTGTCTCATGGATGTCGACACTTTAACAATTCTTATCACCACGGCGGCCCGTTTTCGGATTAGAAGCTGCGTTCCTGGTCATGTAACTGGGTCAGTGCAGAAATCTAAAGCACATACTCCATCTGCCTCCACACTTATTCGTCTTTGCACGGTTGTTTGCCGCCGTCGAGGTGCCGTTGGCAGCATGTGTCGGAAATCTCAACCAACTCTCTTGGACAGTCTCTCGGGGCGTCTATGCTCCTTGTTTGGTATAGACAGTGTCCTTTGTGTTATGATTTGCGTCATTGTAAGGCAAGAGGAATGCCTTAAGTTAGGATTCATGCGGTGAGGCGTTAGTAGTTACTCAATATAATAGTGTGATCAATTGATGCAGGTTTGTAAATCAAGCTTCAAGAACCTTTCCCCAGAGTATAAAATCGCTCAAGGGCTCCTTGTATTAATATTCTCCTAGCTATTCCCCACTCTCCATCCCTCAGGGCCCTATTGTACTGATACCATCTCCACTATCGGATGCGCGTTGGCTTCTGGCGCTGCACGTCCCATTGATTCAAGTCAAACCCATCATACCTAGGCTCCAAAACGTTTATACAAGAGGGAGAGTAGATGCTTCCCATAGGCGCGTGATAGATCATCTATAAACTTCTAGAGGGAGAGGGCCAACACGCTTGCTCCACCATCATGGATGATATCGCTATTGTTGGTCTTGCATTAAGATTTCCAGGCGATGCAACTTCGCCGCAAAAGCTTTGGGATGTGCTAGAGCGCAAAGAATCGCAATGGTCTGAGTTTCCTAAAGACCGTCTCAACATCGACGGCTATTATCATCCAAGCAATCAGAGATTAGGCAGTGTGTGTGCTTACTCAATCTCTTGCATACCTAAACACTTTACTGACCTGTTTCAGATCTCATTTCGGGGAGCACATTTCTTAAAGGACGATATCAGTGCATTTGATGCTCCAGTAAGAAAATACAACACATTCGGTGGCTTGACATCGAGTGTATGTTGACATATACAAACCAGTTCTTCTCGATCCCAACAGAAGAAGCGAATGCAGTTGACCCTCAGCAGCGGATGCTTCTTGAGATTTCGTATGAAGCTCTCGAAAACGGTGCGCATATTTTAGAGCCAAGACCAGCACTACGAACATATGAACGCTGACGCGTCTATCATATTTTAGCTGGTATCCGAAAAGAAGATATTGAGGGGAGCGATGCCGCGGTGTACGTGGGATCATTTGTCAAAGGTAGACAAAGCACTACATATCTGACAATCCAAGTAGTTTTGAGAGCTGACGTTGTAAAACATTAGACTATGAGTACATCAGCCTCCGTGACCAGAGCTGGGGACCGCAATATGCCGCGACAGGCAATGGAATTGCAATCATGTCAAATCGCGTATCATACTTCTTCGACTTACACGGTCCGAGCATGACCGTCGACACTGGTTGCAGCTCAAGTCTTATTGCAGTTCACCTGGCTGCACAGAGCCTTCGGACAGGAGAGACGTCCTTGGTAAGTTCAAACAAGGGTTTAGGTATTTCAATGGTCTAGAGCTGACTTTCCCATTAGGCTCTAGCTGCTGGAACAGGCATGATTTTGGCTCCAGATACTATGCTTCCGATGACAGCGTTGAATTTCCTGAGCCCAGACGGAAAATGTTTCACATTCGATTCTCGAGCAAACGGCTACGGAAGAGGGGAAGGCGTTGGCGTTGTGGTTATGAAGCGTCTATCGGATGCTATCCGTGACAATGATACCATCCACGCCGTCATGCGAGCTAGCTGTATAAACCAGGACGGCCGCACCAAAGGTACGTTGATAACAACACTTTAATACCGCTTTCCCCAAGAAATAGAGGAAAGATGTTAATAAATCACTAGGCATTACTTTCCCCAGTAAAGACGCTCAAATTGCCAACATCCGTGCTGTCTATGCCTCAGCAGGCCTTGATTTTGATCAGACTGGCTATATCGAGTGCCATGGCACGGGGACGCAGGCAGGTGATTGGCAAGAGCTTCAAGCCATCTCCGAAACTATTGCTTCCGTTCGCTCTGTTGATAATCCTATAATTGTCGGTTCTGTCAAGACGAATATCGGCCATCTTGAAGGTGCAGCCGGTATTGCGGGCTTGATCAAGGGAGTCCTAGCTTTGGAACGCGGCCGTATACCCCCAAACATCAACTTCATAAAAGGGAATCCCAAAATCGATTTTGAGAACTGGAAAGTCAAGGTGATTATGATATTTACATCGAAAGACATACAAGCCCCTTCAGTTACTAATTAAATATTAAGGTCCCGACAGAAATGCTGGATTGGCCTATACCCGGCATTCGCCGTGTCAGCGTCAACTCTTTTGGCTTTGGCGGCTCAAATGCCCATGTTGTCGTAGATGAAGCCCCGGAATATCTTTCGACAAAAGGGCTGAAAGCAAACCATTCTTCCATGGACATTAAACTACCAGGGAGCAGCAGGGATTCAACTACGGCACGACACGAAGCGCAACTGTTTTGTTTTTCAGCAAACGACAAGCCCGGTGTGTCTCGCGTCATAGATTCACACATTCCATTTCTTGAATCAAGCCCGAAAGATGTTAAAGACTATTTTCGCGACTATTCTTATACCCTCGGCTGTCGCCGATCTAATCTTGAATGGAAGGGATTTATTGTGGCTGAATCTGTGACAGAGCTTGTGAACAAGATTCGAGCTTTTGATACGACTCGTGTGACTCGCTCGTCGTTAAAGAAGCAGCCTAAACTAGGCTTCATCTTTTGTGGACAGGGCGCCCAATGGGTACAAATGGGCAAAGACCTCTTGTCATTCAACGTGTACATCACCAGCCTCAAAGAAGCCAGTTGCTTCTTACAGATTGCCCTAGGCTCTCGATTCGACCTATTGCAAGAGATCCTCAGAGGAGCGGATAATGCACACATATCGGATCCTGAGATCTCACAGCCCGCAACAACTGCTCTTCAGGTTGCTCTTGTTGATCTACTCCGATCTTTTGACATCCAACCAAATTGTGTCTTTGGACATTCTTCGGGTGAGATTGCTGCTGCTTATGCTTCGGGAGCCATTTCAAGATATGACGCATGGAAAATCGCCTATTATCGTGGATTGGCAGCAGCTAGCATTCCGGTCAGAGCTCCAAAGCTAATAGGAGGCATGATGGTGGTTGGAATGTCGATTGAAGAAGCATCAGCATATCTCGCCAAGGTTAATAAGTCTGCGCAAGTTGCCTGCGTTAATAGCCTCCGATCAATCACAATTTCTGGTCAATCCGATGCCATCGAATATATCGCAAGTGACTTGCGACAAAAGAAGATCTTCGCCAAGGTCCTTAATGTCACGGTTGCCTACCACTCATCTCATATGAAGCTTGTTGAGCACGATTACGAGGATGCCCTCAACGACGTCGTGGCCAATAAATGTTTCGAAGGAGTCAGGATGATCTCCTCTGTAACCGGCAAACAAGTTAAAGGCAGTGAACTAAATGCTCGGTACTGGGCAGACAACATGGTCTCTCCTGTTCAATACGTTGCGGCAGTTCAGTCACTGATGAGCCTTCCGGCAGATGTCCGGCCAGACGTGTTAATAGAACTCAGTCCTGCCGCCGTTCTTCGATCACCTACGACCGATATCCTCGCTACTATCAGCAGTGCTTCCAATCTTAGCTACTATTCAGTCCTTGAGCGGAAACGAAATGGATGTGTGACGTTACTCAATCTTCTCGGCACTTTGTGGTCTAGAGGATATCCTGTGAACATGAAGAATATCGTTTCAAAGGGCTACCAACATGATTCTTTGAGGTGCCTCTCCAATTTACCGTCATACCCATGGGATCACAGCAAAAGGTATTGGCATGAGACTGAGATGAGTCGTGAGAGCCGCTTGAGAGAGTACCCCCGAATGGATCTTATCGGAGCCAGAGTAGTAGATTCTGTTACACCCTTCGAGCCAAGATGGCGCGGATTCTTGCGCGTCTCGGAAAATCCCTGGATTCGAGATCATCAGGTGCAAAAGACAGTCGTCTATCCGGCTTCAGGCATGATTGCAATGGTTCTAGAAGGAGCAAAGCAATTGCCTAAAAACACTCAAAATCTTCTAGGCTATGAGCTTGTAGATATGAAGATTGAGAAAGCCATGACTGTTCCCGATACCGCCTTCGGCTTGGAAGTATCACTCAATATAAGAAACGATCCAACAAGTACAGTCAATCACGAAAAAATCGGTTCAAAGTCGTTTGTCATTTACTCTAGACTTCAAGGTCGATCCTGGGACCGACACGCCAGCGGTAGCTTGCGTTTCCACTACAAGGTTGGAGCTTGGCAGTCTGTCTTCCAACCCTATGAGAAGCGACAAAGTGCCATAAGTGAGACATGCAAAGAGTCGATAATTCCACGACAGCTCTACGAGCATCTTGATTCTGTCGGAATGAATTACGGACCTTTGTTTCAGAATATTGTCGAGGTTCGCAGAAGCAATGATCATTGTGTAAGCAGAGTCAGGATTCCAGATACCAAGTCGAAGATGCCTTGCAAGTTCGAGTACCCACACCTTATACACCCGGCTACTTTGGATTCCATGATTCACACTCTCTTGGCAATCCAGCCGCTGCCAATGGTCCCGGTGTTCGTCAAGAGCATTTTTGTAGCAGCAAACTTGAGTGGTGCAGAGTCTGGCGCAGACTTCACGGGCTATTCTCTAGCCAGGACGATTGGCATACGAAACGCGGAAGCATCAGTTGTCATGAAACAGACGGGGGGAGATCAAGCATACGTTATCATCGAAGGCTTACGTTTTGCCGCGTTACCTTGTCCATCGCCTGACGAAGGTGGTTTCCTACCCAGCAACCGCAATCTCTGCAGCCAGATAGTCTGGAACGAAGATGCTACTTTCGCACGGCCCGACTCATACAGCGAGCAAGTTACTATCCTAGCTCACAAGTACTCAGGATTATCAATACTTCAAGTAGGTGGTGGCTATCAGCTCTCTCAAGCGACTCTCAAGGCAGTCTCTCCAGGCCAGGACATGGCTCCCCAGCTCCTAAGATATACTATTGTTGAGGTACAAGGAGATGATTCTGCTACACAGATGCTCGCCTCTGTGAAAGACACTCCTCTACAGCCATTTATTGAGAAAGTATCAGATATCGCAAGTATTAAGAATTACTACCACTTGATTGTGGTTTGCGACGATACCGGGTCAGACATCAGCATCTTAAAAACGAAAATGAAGGCTGGCGGTGTACTGTTAACGCGAGCCTCTGTCACAGAAGAATCTCACAGACGGGAGACTGATGAAACAGAGGGTAAATTAAACAGTGAGAGCATCAATCACGGTATGAGAGATGGTAAGACACTTGTCCACGGCATAGATAACGGAGGGGAAATCATCTTGGAGTCTTATAGAAACAACCAGCCATCTCCTTTAATACAGCCTGTCATCATCCTCACCCCGTCAGAAATAAACACAGAGATTCAAAGCTTTATCTATACTATCAATCGCTTTAAAGAAGCCAATGAGCTCTCTTTCAGCGTATCTTTCATGACCGTCGACAAAATACTGGAAGATCCAACTACTCTTACAGGAAAGGCAGTTATTTCGCTTCTTGAGTTCTCCGGTTTCCAGTCCTGTGATAACTCAATCTTCGACTGGAAACAAAAGGATTTTGACAGTTTCCAAGTACTGCAAGCTCGTGCCAGGAATATCCTCTGGGTTACTCAGGGAGCTCACATGAGCTGTAGCAATCCCCGTGGATCGCCCATTGTCGGACTTGCTAGGACACTCATTTCCGAGGATACTCTCAAATCCATTGTCACCTTGGACTTGGCAAAAGGATCAAAACTTGGTGACGCTGCTGTTGTGAAAAATGTATTGCGTCTGCTTGATGCTACCTTTGGATCGAAGGCAATATCCATACAAGACACAGAGTTTGCAGAAGATTCTGGAAAAATCTACATTCCTCGTCTCACTACAATTCGATCCATTAATCGTGTCATCGAAGGTGAAATTTTATCCTCAAGACTCTCTCAAAAATCATTCACCGACAGCCCGAGACTTCAACTCACAATTAAAAATCCTGGTATCAGTGACGAGAGCCTATTTTTCATCAGGTCTGAACTACATGACTTAAAAGCAGATGAAGTTGAGATTGCTTTTAAAGAGGCACCCCTGACCCTATTAGATCTCGAAATTGTCCTTGGGAGGGCTAAAGAGTCGACTATTGGGGTAGACATCAGCGGCCAGGTTACTCGCGTTGGTAGCGAAGTCAAGGGATTATCCCCAGGCGACAGTGTCGTTGCCTTGGCTGCTGACGGTGCGATTCAGAACTTGTTGCGAGTTAAATCTCAATTCGTTAAACGCGTCAACACCGATATTGTCCCAAGCTTCCTTATCAGCGCCTATTTTGCCCTCATTCATATTGGAAGAGCTAGGCGAGGTCGTAAGGTGTTGATCCATACTGGTGCTAGTGCTTTTGGACTCGTTGCGGTTGATTTGGCACTTGCCATTGGCGCTGAAGTCTTTGCTACCGTTATTGGCTCGGATGTTGATCGGCAGAGAGAAATTTTAAAACGACATGGAGTACCAGAGGACCATATCCTTGAAGCTGATTCTGGACTTTTCGTCACCACTTTGCTAGGGGCTACCGATGGCAATGGCGTGGATTGTGTGTTTAATCCCACGTTGGAAGCTTTTGATGTACAATTCGACTGCGTACGGAGATGTAAGTCATGATAGTCCCTCTTTTTGAGCATCTGAGTGACTCTTAGCTAATTCTGTTGACAGGCGGCAGCATCGTCCGATTCGCGAGCAAGTCTATGGCTCCTATCTCAAGCCGCATGCCGCCAACATCCGCGACTGTTGTCAACTGGGATCTTCGCCAGCTCCTAGATGAGGATCCTGAGTTTGTGGCGGAGCTGTTTGAGCTGGCCATTCAATTCGTCCAGAATGGCGATTTCAGGGTTTCTCTATCCACTGAGCTCAAGCAAGTATTCGATATTGGTGCATTGAAAGATGGTCTATTGCATCTTCAGCAGACACCATATACTGACTTTGTTTCACTTACCGTAGCTGAGAACAACTCCAGCACCGTTTCTGTGTTAAATGAGGATACCTCAAAACCACTCCAGGAATCTTTGGAGCCCGAGGGAACCTACGTACTAGCAGGTGGTCTTGGTGGCCTTGGGAGGAGCATATCTGAGCTCATTGTAAACAGCGGTGTCCGACACCTGGCGTTTCTTTCTCGATCGGGTGCATCATCGGATACGGCGAAGTCATTTATCGAGAATCTCCGGCAACGGGGAGTAGACGCGCGTGCTTATGCCGTAGACATCTGCAACGAAGTTTCCTTGAACGAGTTTGTCAAAAACATCCTTACTTTGGAGATGCCACCCGTCCGCGGCGTATTTCAGTGTGCTGCTGTGCTCAGGGATTCTGTCTTCGAGAACATGACGTTTGATGACTGGCATGAAGCCATCAAACCAAAAACACACGGCACGTGGAATCTATATCACGCAATATCGGCTGCGGGCCATGACCCTTTTTACATCTTTCTAGCCAGTTCATCCGGGGTTATCGGCAACCGCGGTCAGGCCAACTACGCCGCAGGCAACTGCTTCCAGGATTCATTTGCAAGATATCTACGGCAGCAGGGGAAGCATGCCGTGGCCATTGACCTTGGCCCAGTCCTGGGAGCTGGGCTGCTGGCTGAGAACGAAGAGATTCTGGATACTCTGCGCTCCAACGGCTTCTTTGGCATTCCGCATGAAGATTTCCGCACGGTTGTCAAACATGCCATCACCGGAGAGATAGTGCCAGGGGTATTTACTCCTCCTCAAATCACTGTAGCGGTCGGCACAGGAGGTATCAATGCGCAGATTAATGCTTCAGATCCATACTGGACTCGTACGGCACTTTATTCCTACCTCAACTTGGTTGATATCGCTCCACCGGATTTACGAGTTGGAGGCGACGCAACCAATAAAGGCATGAAGCCCATGCTAGCTTCTGCCGCAAGTATTGAAGAAGCATCGTCCATTGTCCGTGCCGGTCTCTCAGTCATGTTAGCCAAGGCGATGAACATGCTACCCTCTGAGATTGATATGAACAAGTCACTGAACGCGTATGGGGTGGATTCACTCGTGGCAGTCACCATTCGGAACTGGATCTTTAATAATTGCGGCGTGCAGTTGTCTGTTTTTGATATACTCAGCGAATCACCTTTAGCAGAGATGTCAAATACAATTGCTGAGATGGGAGGGTATGGAGGAGGTAAAATGGAGTGAAGTTGGGAGACAAAACGAAGGGGGTACGGGATCCCTGAATAAATCCACCATCTTTTTAAGATATTAATTAGGTCTAATCAAAAGCCAATGAATGAGCTTAGTTTAGATTCAATTGAAAATGATCAAACAGTCAAGACAATAAAAATGAAATACAAAGACCCGCCAAAAGCAAAAAGATATTTCTTTGCGTAATCTGGGAATCGAACCCAGGGCTCCCCGACGTTGCTCGGATGGCAACGGAGAATTTTACCACTAAACCAATTACGCGTTGTTTCTTGTTGAAAGATAGCAGTCTAGTTATGCTACATGAATGTTTGGAGGAATTTCAGTGAAATTATCCTACATCTCCTCGCTATGCTTAACCCATGTCGCTGGCCCAATATCTTCCTTCAAGCGTCAACTTTCACATCGAGATCTTACTCATCCCACACTGCCTCTATCACGCTCATTTTGCAATTCTCGACCCTCTGGACTCCCTAGGAGTGTGTCAGTGAACGTTTACCAAGTAAGAGAGAAGGAAATGTAACCTAGCATACCTCAAATCTAAACCTAGGGTCGGCGGCCTTGAACAGCTCACGGAATTCCCATTCCTCTCGCTCTTGGGCGTTGAGCAGAGCTCCCATCATCATATCCAGACTTCTCAAAAGCTTATCGTCCCACAGGGTTTCTGATCCCGCTTCCCGGATACAATAATCGTTGATGATAATGCGGGATCCCGGTTTGAGCGCAGGAATGAGATTTTTGAGAATTTTAACAGCATATGGAGTAGAATAGTTGTGAATAATCCATCGAAAGTAGTAGACTAGCATGGTTGTCAAACCCAGTTAGCTCTATACGCAAACGAGTGAGACGATTAGTTCAAGAACAATAGACATGGTTTACCGTCTGCGCCTTTGACAGGCTGCTCTTTAAAGAAATCATGAGCTTGTAGAGAAATTCTTTCCGCCACTGTTGCATCCTCTGAGATGGGTTTGGGGGCAGAATCTACCGTTTCTTGCCTATCCTGCACAATGAACTTGATGTTATCCCACTTCTTTGCCAAAGCCGTTGATACGAAGCCATGGCTACCACCAATATCCACAAATGTACCCCCGCGCTCATTCACCTCGGAAAGGTCACAGTTGTCTACCAAGTAGCTAACTTCATAGCCCTCTCCGTATGTGAAATTATGCATCGCACGGGCAAAACGATCGGCTTCACCCGGCCTCTTACCAAGAGTCGCAAACATGGGTTCTTTACCAACCGTGTCAAAAGCAAAGTTGAATCCTGTGAGAGTTGGGTCAGTTGCCTCTGGATGCGATTTCAACGCTTGCAACACGTTTCCAGCAGCTGGAAAGCCGGTCTCTGAGTTGAAGCCAACCCAGGCTTGGAGTGAAGCATCTTGTGCCAAAACGCGAGAATTCGCAGTGTGGGCAATGTAGCCGGGAGACGGCTCGTGGAAGATATAGTTCGTCATGGCATGTCGTAAAGTACGAGCAAGGGTGATAGGTTCTAGCGTAGTTTTGGCTTGGAGCTCCGTTAGCTTAATAGGAGCGTCCAGTGGGACGAGTTTAGCTATATGACTGTTAGTCGTGCTTCAATGCGGAGAGTGCATCCTCTTACCAATCTGATAGTTGTTAATGAGTTGTAGACTCAAACTGTCCAAGAACTATCGAGTCGAGTTAGCACAGCAGTATGCGAAAGGATGGCCGAATCTTGCTCTTACGCTCCAAGCATTCCATCTCACACTCTCCCTAGGGCCCCTGACAATATTTGCAAGCTCCCTTGTAGCGAAGACGATCTTTTGGCGACTCTGCCGAATCTCGTCCGGCAAATGAGGAGAGTCTTCAGGTGCATCTGCGTAGAGACCCGGTTGAGCTATACCATTCGCTTGGAGGTACGCCTGCAACTTTTCTGTTTCAACACGGATAATTTCTGCTAGCACCACCATGCGTGGCTCATGAGATTCTACGCCGTTGGTTACGTGCTGGCCGACAACCGTAGTCGACCCGTTACGTTCATTAGACGGGATGCTAAGCTTAGCCATGATAGTCGATAATTAGGGTTGCTGTGAAGATGCGAAGTTAGAGATGATGTATGTTCAAAAATTGTTTTGTATCTGCTTTGAAAGAGAGATTGTGGCGAGAGGTATTTATAGAGAGGAGAAAAATCAGGATGGCTTCAACCTGACAGAGGTGAAGGGGTATTAAAGTATTAAAGCCACATCTTGCTGTCGATCTTTCTTCTTCCTTTAGATGGGCCTATCCTGACCAGCATCGGAATTCGCAATATTTCCGACGCATGGTCCGGAACGTGAATTAGCAACAAGGCAAAATCCACTCTGGCCTGCAAACTTGCGGGAGAATTGAATTTGCCTCCATGCGGCTACAATGTACGGCAAATCAAAACAATCAGCTCTGCAATTGTCCGAAATACGAAGCGCTTATGGCCTGCTCCATCAAGGCATTGTAGTTGGTCATCAAAACATTCATGATCGAGTCCACGGAAGAGGCCGAAGTTCCGAAGGCAGCAATAAATACCAATAGAAATGGTGATTTGCTGTACCTTGTTCCGATACTGCATATCAAGACATACCTCTTGTCTCATAGAAGTGTCTGAGGAGCAAGCTGAACGGCCAGGGAGAATAGAATCTCAGAGCTGAAGCAAATGCTCAGTCAAGCACCATGTATCTGCCACAGTCTCACAATTAAGTGATTGTTGTGATATGACGGAACTGAGATCTCGTGCAATGCTGACCATGTACAAGAGCATATACCAGTGGTGGACAGGACAGCTTCGATGCGTTTCCTTGACTTGGCTGTTACAGCGCACCACAACCAGATCGGTCCGCTTCTCTTCAGCCATATCATGCATAGACCAGGATCAAGGTTCAAGCACATAACCGGCACAAAGATATAAAATTCACGCAATGACCTCAATGGCCGACCAACAAAAGGAAATATGTTGCAAGGATCAAGGTGACTTTGCAGGATGCAGTTGTACTGCGTACATACCGAAAAGCCGAAGCCTACTTCGGACTCCTTCCGTACCAAATGTGGAAAAAGCTGTTGGATGCCCCTGCTGCGTGAGGGGAAGCAGTGGCAATATGATTTATCGTATTTCCTCTTTCGTCGTGTTTCTGTTTTCGTCAAACCGAGCTTCTGTAAATATCTCTTGCAATCTTGGCTGTTTCTGTCTTACAAGAGAGTTCTTCGGTTTAAAGCGTCGTTATCGTCGTCTTTGTCTCCGTTCAGCAGTCAAGTAATAGAGAAATCTTGAGCACTTGGTTACAGCACAACCCAGAGTTAAAAGGGAAAAGAGGAGAGGAAAAGAGAGAGGAATAGACGAAAAGAAAAAGAGAGAGGAAGAGGCCAATGTAACCACATCTTTCCTCCAAGACACCCAGACTCACAGCAATCAAACTAGACTAAATCCCGGCTGGTCTCCGCATCCAGGCCAACTTCCAACTTGAATAGTAATTCTAGTACAAATAAGCCCGGGTCGATCTATGCAAGAGCTGCTGTTCGCAGGAAGCTAAAGAGGACCCTAGTCGTGCGTGGCATCCATCCTATCTCCCGCGACCCGCGGGGGTAAAGTGGCATCAAATTCCAAGAACCTCCGGCTGCAAATCCTCAGTACTAGGTAGTATCAGAGCACTGTGTACTCCACACATGTACTGTGAGATAGGTTAGTGACTCGTAAACTCTCCGTACTCCATACAAGCATTGAAAGTAGTAGGTATCTATCTATTAGTAGTACCGCTCCTTGGCGTCGTGCTCCGTGCATGTCCCGTCCCAGATCGTGTCCTTGCAAGAGGGATCCTCCTGGTCCCAGCATTCGGAATCTTCCGTTCCCGTTCCGAGGAACTGCAAAATCATCGAGCACCGTTACATGGCTCAGATCATGGCAAATTACAAATCTTGACCACTGGCCACCACGATTCCGATCATATCATGCTTTGGGTGGAGTTGTTTTGTAATTTGTCGTGTTACTACCTAGTAGTAACACTAAGAGGTAGCTAGAGTGAAGGCTTAGTTAGAGTCTACATGTACCTACTCCGTACTATATCCCGTCTTGCCAGTGTCTTTCTCCCCACTGACCCGGCTCATTAGCGGCCAACATCTATACTAAGTGCGGACCGTGGCGCCACCCTCCGCCTCTCAGACGATTATTCCACCATCACTTTTCATATCCGATCAATAGCTTTTCGCAAGTCCGCCGAAGGGGGGGTAAAAAATGAAAAATAGAAATAGAAATAAGAAAGAAAGAAAAGAACCGCCGTGCTAAGCTTTCATAGCTGTATGAATTAGGTACGGACTACGAACTAGCGTTAGCACTCGGTGTAGATAATCCAGTAGTACTTGTACTTCGTAAACCGCGCCCTGCTACTCTGTAAATGGCCATCATCTTCTAGTACGACGGGGGCATCGTCCACTACTGCTGCATCATGCGCGCAAAACCCGCCGCCTTTTTCATCTTCGCTCGGCCCTTACGTCCGCAACATCGGCCATACAAACACCAAAAAGAAATGACCGGTGAATACCCTCAAGGAGCTGATCATCTATTACGTCACTCTGCAAGACAAGAGCAAGCCACTTTGTGAGACTGTCTCGCTGTCAATGCGTCAACGCACCCGCCTATACGGAGCAACTGTGTCATATGTTATCAAACATATTACTAGATAGCAAACACAGCAGTCAAACCCCCCCAAAAGCAGAGAGACGTGCAGCTAGAGATTACACGGGGGGACGCTAACAGCTGCGGCTGAGACGCCGTCTTGGCCGCAAAAGGCGACATAGCCTTTTTTTTTTCGGTCTCGGACATGGTCCTCTTTGGCAAAAATCATGAGAGGCGCAGGTGGAGCGTAGGCGTGTGATCTCGTTGGCCAATTCGTATATTCGAGCCGTACCGTCCCTTGCATTATATGCCGGTGTCAAACTGAACCACAATTCTGTCACTTTTATGCGCAAGCTATCACTATTTTCTTTTTCTTCCGGCGGCTTCGTTTGCCAAAAGGGGAACTTTCATGGCATCTCTCGGCGTAACGTACGGAGTAAGTAAGGTTTTTGATCAATAAACAAAGAGGCACTACATGTTAGTCGTCTACTAGTCGACGAAGATAAAGTAATCCACCGAGTAAATGTAAAAGAAAGAGCCTTAGATAAAGCAATCTACGGAGGAAATGTAAAAGAAATAGCCATCTTGCCACATTATTTCACATCAAGGGATTCAGTGAACGAAAATGGTTCTTTTTCTTTGTTTCAGGACATGTTTTTCTGGTTCAAAGTGATTAAAAGAATAGAAATTACATTGCGATGATAGAATATTCTAATGCTAAATCCAAGATCCGTACCAAGTGTCGCCACGCAAAATATAGGTAGATGGCTAATTACACCGCACTATGGCCTTTGCGCATAAATAACGTGAAGTGGCATGTACATGAGCATAGTGTCGTCAAAGTAGGCCTGCCGAACTTCCATCAGCAGTAATTCGACCTCCTCTCGGTTCCATCCCAAGCCCCGTGTCAACGGCCCCAGAGCAATTGCCTGAATCCCATCTAAGAGAATAGTCCGCCAGTAGAGGCCGACTGTCTTGAGGATTTTATTCTTGGGCCAGGTCCCAATGGGCACATGAAGCACCCGCTCCGTAACATTGGTGAAGCCTGCTTGCTGCATCATGCCGGATAGTCTGCCATCCGACGCGGTATCCAGGTCGATACCAAGGGCTGCTAACCCTTCTGACACATGCTTCCAGTAACGCGTGATAGGATGATTTGGAGGCATCTCGCCGTTTCCGTTCGGAAGAGCACTTTTTGGGGTGTGATGAATTTCCTGGAGCTCAATCCAACCGCCAATTTTGAGATGCCTAGTATGTCTATAAGTAATCGTTCCGTTCCGTAGCAAAAGGAAATGTGGTAGAATGACTCACTCTATAGCTCTTCGAAACAACTTCATCCAATCTCTTACAGCCATCACCGTGTGTCGAGAATGGATGTAGTCGAAATGGTTTCGCGGGTGCAACCATGGTGATTCCACATCATCTACCATGAATCGAACATTGGGTGGTAGCCAATCGGGCTGAATAGGTGACAAGTCGATTCCAAGTATATGAGCGCTCGAGTATTTGTCTCCCACTAGATGAACGACGTTAGCAATTCTCAGTAGAAAGGGTCAAGGTATCGCGAATAAATGTGACGGTGGCTTACTTTCAATCGACCAAATCCCTGTCCCAGTTCCAATATCGAGGATTTCTTGCGGGTTCTCACCAATGGGGGCAAAGTGTAACTTCTGGCTACAAAGCAGCTTGACCATGGCGTGCTTCATATCCTCTCTCTCCTGCTCCACATCATCATTGGGGAAATTGTAGCTGCCTTCACGAAACCGATGGTACCGCCGACCGTTCTCAAACATGTAGTCGCGGACAGAGGACATGGCAGATGTGCTTGCTGAGCTAACACTGTCGCTGTCATAGCCGGCGTCCGATCCAGTGTCATCACCATGTATGGAGCTGATGCTATCCGTATTATCGGCGATGATGGATTCTTCAGCTTGATCAAATGCTTCTCGGGATAGTTCCTCTTGCTCCGAAGCAGATAGCTCTGGAAACATGGAGATGCCATTTGGATGGGTCAAGGGAGAGCATACTGGCTCTGGCCTTGCTGCGTGCTCCAATGGTTTGGATCCTTCGGAGTGGCTTTCTGTTGGTTCTGTCTCGGTGTCTTTCTTCAGCTTTAAAGGGGGTAAAACAAGATCGCTCTGTGCATGCTGGTGTGCATCTCCGTGTGAGTTGTCTGTCAGCCTTTGCATTGTATTGGATACTTGCAAAGCTGGCTGTTGGTAGTCAACATCATGAGGAACTTGTGATGCAGCGCAATATGGAGGCGGGAGTTCGCGATATAAATCACCGCCGTTGGTATTGCTTGTGATGCTGTGATTGGCCTTTGGAGAGCTGGTAGTGTGGCTAGCAGTACTCATCGCGCCGTCATTGGGAGAGGGAGAGGGAGAGCCTATCTCATGATACGCACTCTCCAAGTCATCCTGGCGGTATCTAACCATGGCTAAAGCTAGACGAGGTAAACGTGTGATATAGAAGGTAGCTGATGTGATAGAGAAGCAAAAAGGACGGCGCGGTGGAAGAAGGAGTGTCGCCCATAAGTAGCCCAGCCTCGGCAGAATCAAGTCATGGGCGGTACGTCGATACACGTGTTTATCCCCCAGCTGGTTATCCTGTTTGACACAGAGAGCTCCTTGGGCAAACTGCATGAGTTGTTTTCATTCGTGGAACTGGAGGCCGCAATGTCTCGGCGAAGCACCTTGTACTGGTCAACAAAAAGCAATGATTGCTTTTAGTACAGGCAGCTCCAGTAGCCTGCCGCCGCCACCTGACCAGGAAGGAGAAATTGATTGCTAAATTTCAGGGGAGCCCGAGGATGAACTTGGCGACCAAAACAACATGCATGTAAATGGCGTCTAACCGGTCGAACCGATGAAAGATGCCAATCCAAACCAATCGCCCAGTACTCCGTAGATTCAAAATAACGAGATCTTGGATCTTGAGGCACGGTGGAGAACGGATTGAAAGAGAGTTGGACAAGGAGCAAGGGTCAGTCCGATCGCAGCGTTCGGAAGTAAGCACTTGTCGCTAGAATCGATGAGAACGGAGTAAAACAGGACCACTAAAAAAATTAGACGATCGGGCACCATGATATAGTCGCCGATATACCATGCAGTGCCAGCTGAAGGCGTCGAAAATACAGCGCTGGAGGTCGCTTTAGTGGACGTGCGGCAGCCTGCGGAGCAAAGCCGTTGGGGGGATGGACTTGGCACAGGTAGGTACCACCTCCACTGTACAGTATTAACAGCAGGTACCCACGCCATGCGTCACATTCAGCTGGACGGATGTGATGTGATTCGTGATCTGTGCTGGGCTGAGCCAACAGGAGCTACTAAACTTGTCCCGTTCATCAAAGGCCACACCTTACGACGAGGCTAAGGGGGAAAAGCAAGTCTCTCCATTTGACATTCCGCGTTGCATTACGGAGTACTACCAGCATTGTGCCACACAGAGCCAACAACAGCACAGAGAATGACCCTCAAATGTGTCCCAAGCCAACGAACACCGTTTTAGCACTTAGGTCCCTAGTGCATGTAAGTATTAGGATCTCCTATACATATGTAGTATAAATATGCGGTGCAACAGAGGATGCATACTTGTACTCCATATCCACTCCGTAGTCGTTGAACCAACCGGGCCTTGCGAGAGAGTTCAAAGCTGGTCCATTCGCCAGGTCTGGCTGCAAGGAGGTTGACCGAGGTTTCATTCGGGGATGTATGAAATAACTTGTCTTGGGTGGATTAAGCAAAGCTCTGCCATCTTGCGCCGGTAAGCGGGGAGTTTTCAGTAGCGGCAGATCCCCCAGCCCAGCCAGCCACGTTGCTGAATAGCACGCTCATCCGTAGTGTTAGGGGATTGGGTGTTAGGGGAGTGAGTGAGCCAGTGAGAACGCATGAACCCCTCATCTCATCTCATTCTCTTGCCATCTCACTTCAAATCTCACTTGCGAATCAAGTGGCTGGCTAAACGCATTGTGCTACCCTGTATGTTAAAAATTCATTCATGAAGAATCAATACCGATTGATTTTCCTAGTACATAGGTAATTTATGAGCATGTCTCCCGTACCGTCTCGTGTTTTAACTCTGTCAACTTCTACGGAATAATTCGTCTTTAACACGCCAAAAGCCCACTTTTCATCGGACCTTAGCTATCGGCGATATCAACTACAACATAGTAATATTCAGTATGAGCATTCATATTCGTAGTACCACTTCTCTCATCCCTACTTTCAATTCTGAATCTGTCCACATGCAGCACATCTCGTACAACTCATCCCACGTATGAACTACTAACCCCTCACCTCATGTCGCGCAGCACCACAAAGACTCCACGCTGCGTTGGCAGCCCGTCCTTCGCCCCAGATGAAGTCATCCAAGATGGCCCGCGACTCAAGCAGGCTCAAGAGCTGTTGGCGGCAAATGATCTGTACAACGCCAGCCGCGCCCTGCTTAGCCTGCCTGAGAGAGATACATTCACGTACCATGCCATGACAAGTGTCAAGCTGGCCGAAGTGCAGCATGTTGTCGAGCTAGGCGGCGTCAATGGTCTGCACGCCTGGTATCGTGGTGAAGATGGCACGCCTGTAAGCTGCCTACTTCCCCCTCATTTGCACAAAATCCATGGGCTATGAGCTGAAGTGAACATTTCATGCACAGAGAGAACCCCCTCCGCTGCCGGATATCGAGGCATACATCTCCATATTCAGTGCCTCGACGGCCACGGCTTCTGCCCTGAAAAACTTTGAGACGAATGCGAAGAAGGCGTCTATCCGCTCCGAGGTCGCGGGGCATATCGCAGGGAAACGATTCATCCATCCGGCGCTGTCCTCCCAACTAACCATCCCCAAATCAAAGCAGCCGCCGAGCCAGAATCCATACTTCGACTTTTGGGCCTGGTCATGTCGGAATTTAGAGTGGTGCGGGCCGTGCGCTTCATCGGAAAGGGTAGCAACAAGCCACCATGTGCTCCCCATTTTCATGCACCACTTTGGCTGTGCGACCCCATCGCACGAGAGCTTGGAAGTGTTGAGAATCTTGGCGGATGGCCGAGCCATTGCGGATATGGGCTCGGGTAATGGGTATTGGACTTTTCTGCTCCGGCGGTATGGACTGACGGTCTACCCGGTGGATAACATGCAGAGCGAATGGAGGGTCAATTGGGTCGACGACACAGTCATCACGGACGGAGTGAAATGGCTACGAAAGAACGAGAACGGCAAAGAGTTGGTCCTCCTATTGGTCTATCCCGTTGTCGGAGGAGGCGTCGGGGGAGGCGCTGAGGGCAGCTTTACTAGAGGCCTCGTCAGTGCTTTTCAAGGAGACACAATTGCGGTTGTTGGGACACAGAACATGAACGGATACACGGGCTTCAGGGGCATGACAATGGACACGTTTATGGAGCAAGAGCACAAAGAGTGGACGAAGGTGGTACAGATTCCCCTGCCAAGCTTTGCAGGCAAGGATGAGGCGCTGTACGTCTTTCAGCGAGGAGATAGAGCGCCCACCGAATCAAGCTCAAGTTGAAGTGACGTGTTCGAGATGCAAGGAGAACATACAGATGCAATATAGAATATAAAATGATATGACAGAAAATAAAACCAAAATAATAAAATACCAAAACCTCCAGAAAGGGGGAAGCAGGCTGCTAGTATTATTTTGGGGTGACCTTGGAAGACAGTCTATTTTCCAACGCTATTTCGTAAGGTTAATGGCCTGATAATTGTTACTAATAAATACGATCCATCCTAGGCTCTACTAGAGGCGAAGCATGAGAGCAACATATGATAAGTCAACATGATTCGGACACAAAGACCAAGTAAGCTTACTCGTGGGCACTCCGTACTGTGTATTAGGTTAGAGAGTAATAATTTGCGGCAAATCCTCTCAGTACCGTGGAGTTTCTCCTATCGCGTGGCAAAGCGTAGGTGGGCGCGCATGCTACCTACAAACATGAGGCTCTGCAGGATTACTAGCGCTAATTCCGGGCCACCACGAGTAGAGATGAGATGGACAAACTGATGCCTGTCATGGCGCGCGGAGTGTGTCCAGATGCATACGGAGTCCGGAGGATTACATACGGATACGATGCTAGCACGAGATGATGACTGGTCCGGAGAGCGCACCGACTCAACCACTATTTTCTCATAGGGCCGGTAGGAGTAACTCCGTGGTAAACAGACAACAGGATGACAGACGGGGTTCCACCTCACAACCCATCCACTGGGGCTGAGCAGCCATACAAGTCTATCCAGCACGCGTTGAATGTTTATTCAATGGAGCGGCGCGTAATAGCGGGCTGCTCTATTCTTATAGGCGGTGACAGTTGGTAACAGGTAGCATTTCCGTGTTTTCGGAGACGGTGATGCGACTCTGTTCGCATGGGGCACGTGTTGTGTTGTGTTGAACCTATGGATGTGCAAACGACAGCTCAACTTGTCTGTAACATTTGATGCTCACTCGCAGCTGTTACCCGTGCAGGGACTATTATTACAGCACCGTAATTCGTACGAAATATCCATATGTGATCCATAGTAAACATAACGAGGTCTCAACTTGCTATTACAGGCTACCACCTACCTAAACAGAACTGCTGACGCGAGCTCCCAAGCCTCTCAAACTCCATCTTACAGGCTGTTAATGCCCTCACCGGTGCTTCTGGTGTGCCAAAGGAGGGGCGCCTTCAGCTGGCTCCTTACCCGCTCTAGCGCCTGAACTGCCGCTGGCCTTGCACACCTGCAGCGGCTCTGCGCCCTAACCACTGTAAGGCGTAGCGCACATGCAGGTGGCCTGTATCGCCTCCAGTTTATTGCCTGCTACTTGCTAGGTGCATATGCCGAGGGCCTGCAATAGACTGGTCGTCTTTTTCTAGGTCTCCTGGCAGGTGGCCCAGCCCGTCTTTTCTTCTTCCCATCATCATCGGCGTCGTTGCAGCTGTTGTTGTTTCTGGAGATACTACTCTTATTAGCAGCAAAAGAGGCCTACTCTAGCACTTCGATTTTGTCGGGTCCCCAGCGGAGCACTGCTTTTGTACTCCAGTGGATCGAACCAATACAAACTCAAGCCGCTCCCGCCAGAACGCCACCCCGCGCGCTCAGCTCCAGCCATGGACCATCCCGGCGCGACCATTTCCTTGGCCTCAATCACCAATCCCAGGGCCAGATCGAGGTCCCGCGACGGCCGCTTCATAGAGGAGCCCAAGCCACAGCGGCCTGCGTACGGCGACTCGCGCGAGTCCAGCTACGTATATGCCGACGACGAGCTAGATGGCCGCAACAGATCCGGCGGCCGTGGATCTGGCGGTCACTTGCCGTACCCGGAAGACGACAAGCTCAAATACCTGCCTCAGAAATACGGTCGCACCCAGTGGGAAGACGAGGACAACTTGGCCTACGGTCAGGCATCGTCAGGTGCGGGCCGAGCCAGCGGCCATCACAGCTCCAAGTCGCACGACCTCGGCAGCGACCGAAGGAAGCATTCTGAGTCCGATCGCGATGACTCCAGATCGCACCGACGCTCCCACACCTTGACCGTGGACGTTGACCCTCGCGATCGGTCTCGTTCGCGATCCAGAGATGGACGAAGCGGGCGAGATAGGTCTCCTCAGCCGCCTACCGGTCGCATGTCTTCCTTGACTGTCAACACCGGGCCGCGACACGCAAACCTTTCGCTCGCCTCTGCGCCGGGATCTCCGATGCTTGAGTCGTACCATGGAACATATCAGAACTGCTCGCCCATGCCTTCGCCTTTGCTACTGGCGTCCAGACACCCGGCAGATCTTCCAAGAGTCGTAGATGCCCTCTCACCGCTCTCGGACGGAGAGGGCGACAGCACCAGGCTGAACAGGCGAGCTCGGTTCCATGATCCAGAGGACATTGCGTCTAAACTTGCCCGGG
This sequence comes from Trichoderma polysporum, assembly GCA_030278935.1. Taxonomy (NCBI): domain Eukaryota; kingdom Fungi; phylum Ascomycota; class Sordariomycetes; order Hypocreales; family Hypocreaceae; genus Trichoderma; species Trichoderma polysporum. The sequence continues at coordinate 21,295 of JARFTM010000201.1, read as the reverse complement.
CCCTCAAGGGCACTCACAAGCCCGACGTTGCGCCGCTCATCGAAATCCTCCCCAGCCTCTCGCACGAGCAGGTCATGGAGCTCCGTGCCGAATACAAACACATAGTAAAGACGGGCACGGACCGCAAGGGCGTCAACATTGCCAAACACATTCGCGCCCGCCTCAAGGACGAGGATCCCCTTCTCATGAAGGCGTGCTACGCCGTCGCTCTCGGACAATGGGAGGGCGAGTCCTACTGGGCCAACTTCTGGTACCAGGGCGACAAGACCCGTCGAGAGCTGCTGATCGAGTCGCTGATGGGACGCACAAATGAAGAAGTCCACCGCATCAAGGAGTCCTTCTCAGACAAGAAGTACGACAACAGCCTGACCAAGTGCATGAAGACGGAGCTGAAAGAAGACAAGTTCAAAAAGGCCGTCTTGATGGTCTTGGAGGAGCGCCGCATGGAGGAGTATGACTATGAGGGCCGCAGGCTGCCGCTCGACTACAAGCTCATCGATCAAGACGTCGAGGATTTATACAAGGCGGTCAAGTCTGACAAGGGTGGAGAAACCTTGATGATTACCATCGTCGTCCAGCGCAGCGATGGCCATCTCCGCGCTGTCCTCAAAGAATATGAACACCAATACCGCAGCAACTTCGCGCGTGATGCGCTCAAGAAGAGCGGCAATCTAGTGGTATGTGCATCACCTAGTAACCCTAAGGAAAGAATAATAAAAAGAATCAATGCTAACAAGCGTCAAACCAGGGCGAACTCCTCGCACACATCCTCAACGGCGTCATCAACCGCCCCGTCCGCGACGCCCTCCTGCTACACCACGCCATCACCGCCTCCCGCAAGGACCCCCTCCGCCGAGAGCTGCTCATCTCGCGCCTCGTGCGCTTCCACTGGGACTCCTTCCACATGCAGGACGTCAAGAAGGCCTATCGCGAGCGCTACGGCCAGGACCTGCAGGATGCCGTGCGCGAGGCCACGAGCGGCGAGTGGGGTATGTTTTGCCGTGAGCTGTGCATTGCCCGGATGCCGAACGAGGTGCGAAGGATGGAGAATACTCGATAAAATGAATTTTATATCTATAAATACCTAGGCAGGTAGAGAAGCTGTTTGAGAAGTGTTGTTCTACTTGATCTGGTATGTTTTTTGTCGTTGGAATACCACCAACTGGGATCGGAATGAACTCTAGGAAATGTTATACGACATGTCATGTACAACGTGTTCTAATTGGGAGGATACAATAACTATATATACACATATATGTATATGCTTGTTCTACTTCGTACAACTCTATACAGTCGTGAAATCCAAATACTCTGCTCAACTTCGCTTCCGCTTCTTTGTCTATGTTACTTCTTTGAGCCCTTGCCTCCCCTCCCTCCCTTTCCTTGGCTTTTTCCTCCTTTGCCTTTCCCACCTCCACCCGAAGAACCACTTCCTCCGCTTGCCCCGGCCATCATGACTCTTAGCCTGCTGACTGGCACACTGTTGACGACTTCCTCTGGCTTGAGAGCCTTGATTAGCTCAACCTCCCTCGGCCACATCTTCTCTGTATCCCTCGCCGCTTCGTCGATGACACCTTTCCTCGCAGAGTCGGTCTTCAGTCGCTCCAATACCTCTTTAACCGCTTTACCCTTCTTGACAGAGCCTGGCTGCATCTTGGCCTTGTATTTGTACCGGACTAGGGCATTCCAAGGTGCACAGACGGGGATTGCCTCGAGAATCTCGTCCCCAGCCAGCGGCGTGCCAACCAAAGTGTCCAGGTTCGTCGCTTTCTCTGCCTCATCAGGCTCTTGTACGTCTAGGCCTTCATTCATCATAGCGCGACGGATCTCTTCTTGTTCGGCGACCTCCTTCTGTTTCCGTTCGTGTTGAGCCCGTCGCCGCTCTTTCGTAGCTTCCAGTTCAGCCAGGCGTTGGGCTCTCGCGGAAGCTTCTGCTTCAGCCCGCTGTCGCCCCACCGTGGCCCCTATCAAGGCTTCTGCTGTAACACGGTCCTCTTCATCTTGATCTTTATATTTCTGGGCCATTTTTTTCGCCTTTCCTCTTCGTCCCCGTTTTTGAGACACTTTATTTGTCGCGTCTGAGGTTCTTGTTGTATATGAAGCGAGATCAGAGGCTCTAGAAGGCGCCTCAGAAATTTCGGTGGCAGGTTCAGAAGGCGTTACTTCGTCTTCCTCGCTGTCATGCTCCTCTTCGTCTTCATCTGCCTCATCAGCCCCCTCTCTTTGCTTCTCTTCAGTCGTATCTCCAGATACCGGAGTAGCTTCGTCGTTTGCGGGCCGATCGCTGATGTTCACTGCTGATAGCTTATCTGCTGTGTCGTCAGTGACCTCATCTTCCCCACCGGAGCCTTGTAGAGGATTCGCTCGTTTCTCATGGCTAGGTTGGTTTTCATCTGATTCGGCGCCCGAGTCTTCTGAGTCGTCATTTTCTTCCGTATTTTCCAACTCATCTTCCCCAGCGGTCCCCCGATCCCCAGCTACTAAAGAGCGTTCGTCTTGTACCCGGTGCTTCAAACGCGTGTTTTTGCTCTGTTCGCTAATTCTGAATACAAATCCCAATCCAAGTAAAAGTTGAGTGGGAGGGAGATAATTCTTCTTCCCTTGAACTATGAAGTCTCCGGCAGGCATGATTTCTCCTGACGGAGTCGACTTGGATACTTGATCAGCGTTCACCCACCAAGCGCCCATGCCCGCCTTGGAATCCCAGGCATCCGAGGAGCACACTGACAGCGATCCCGCCTGAGACAGAGTTGCTGGAGGGATAGGGGCGTCCGGCGTGTTTGGGTTGTTTTTTATCACCAGGTTTGCCGCGCCACGTATGTCGGCATGGCAGTAGATGTCTCCCTTTCGCAGATATCTCCTGTAGAGTATTTCACTTTGCTGAGGGTCTTTTCCTCCAAGGACCAAATATCCATCAGAAGAGATGAACCACATGAATTTCTCAAACCACATTTGCCTCCGAATGGGCTGTAAAAGAGCTTTCTCTTGCTTCAGACCTTTTTTCAGATCTTCGGCAATCTTTTGCTCCGTACTCTTCAAAGCTTTGGTTGCCTGTTGCTGGGTTTTCTCCTCTTTCATAGCAGCTGACCTTCGCTGCTCATAATACTCTCTGGCGTTACTCCAGGGGCTTGCATTGAGAACGATATCGACCGTGAGAAGCTTATCAGATTTTTTATCTTTCGTTGAAGTAACTTCACTCCGCTCCTCTTCCGAGTCGCTATCATCAGTTTCAAAGGGGTTTTCGTCTTCTGCTTCGTCGTCCTCATCAAACTCTTCTTCTGCGAGGAGGAGCGTAATCGTGTTCTCAGACAGTTTTAGAGGAAGGCTGATAGTTTCGGCAACCGGGTTTTGTCGCTTCTTCTCTCGCTCAATGAGCTTTCCAATGTCTATCCAATCCATGCCCTGGGCGAGAAGGCCATTTACCGCATCCATGGCCTCCTGCACGCGCTCAACGTTTGCTTCAATTGCGGCTGCTTTGCGGAGATTCATCGTCTGAGCATCTTGCAAACCTTGTATCCTTTTACCTTGTTCATGCCTGGCGGTCTCAAGCTTCTTCTTGGCAGCTTCTTCTCTTCCGGTAAGACGAGATTCCAGCTTCTGGCCCTCTAAGGATGAGAAGAATTCGTCGACCGTTCGGTTATAGCCTTCAAATTCTAACACTTGAATTGACGAATCATTCTTGAACTTTTGTGGAACAAACGGATGGAAATCTTCGTAGAGCAGCCCCTCGCGCTTTTGTGTCTCGTTTACCTCGTCTGGTTCGCCGGAGGGGGTTGTCCTTTTCTTGGCGAAAATGTAACCCGTGCAGGTGGCAGATGTGGTGATGTTCTCGACAATATCACGAGCTTCAGACAAGTGTTTGACCAATGCATCCAGTAACGACTCATTATCAAGGACATCAGATAGTTTAGCGGTAACATCAAAGCTATTCGCTTGAAGGATATTCTCGACCAAAACAGGAGGCAGCTCTGTTATAGAAACGGCCAAGGCTTTTCGCAAATCACCGCCAGATTTACCTTTGGCTTTCTTTCCTGAGAAAGTACTGGCCACTGTGCCTGATTCGGCCTTCTCTGCAGCGGCCTTAAGAGCATCCTTTACCCTTTCTTTTGTCAATGCGGGAATACCACCAAAGTTTTGTCTATTCTCAAGAGAATACTGCAGCCCAACTTGTTGCGGCTCTTGCCCCTCTCCCTCACCAACATTACGAGAAATCGCCAAAATTTTCATGTCGGCATCGGTGAGAATAATGTTTCCGCTCTGAGCCGGTGTTAGTCCCGGGTCCCTTAGAGTTTTGTGCTTTAAGAGGAGAGTGCTGCCTCCAGTAAACGACATACCGCAAAAAATTCCAAGAACATACGATATTGGCCATCGCTAAACTGAAATTCTAAGATCCTGTCGGTTCCCACTTGTGTAACTGCCGTCAGCCGCCTGGTTTTGAGATATTTGCGTAGTCGAGCTACAAAGGCAGATGGCGCAGCCGCGGTTGTTCGGGCAAAATCGGTCAAGTGGCAGCGAAATCCATTATCTATGAGCAGTTGCTGCTTGTTATCCGGCTTGGCAAATTTCAGAAGCAAGATCTTGGAGGATAGGTCGTAGACATTCGCCAGTCGCAGAGTCACCAAGCTCCCTTGGAGCTCGTGTGCAATGACCTAGGGCAAGGGAAGAACGATCAGCAGGTGGTTTCAAGAATTAATTCATCCAGGGAGAGAAATTGCAAAGCACCTTGACATCTAAAGACGAAAATCTCTGCTTCATGCTTGCATTTGCGTTGCGCAGAGGCTCAGAACCGTATATATCAAGCTTGGTGCGAAGCTCATTTGGCTACCGTGGGGCACGCATTTGGTTGGCCGCGGGGCAAAGCTCTCAAGCTGCTGTGACGACATAAGCATGGGCATCACGTGGCTTCGCATAACGCATAAAGATCGCGCTGAGCCAAGCATAAGGCTGGCCGAACATCCTGGTCACTGGAAGGCAAGCGATTTAATTATATAAGAAGTTCCATGCCTAATTATGAATTTTACTAGATGAGAATTGATATCTTTCAAAGTTGTTAGACGTAGCTAGTATACGAGTAGGTACTATGCATGATAGACGCTCCCCTACACTGGCTGCTCGCAGTGAATAGCAGCTCGCTTGCCGGGCACGTGCAAACAACAAAACACTGAATGAAGCTGGCCGGTGGGCAAAAAGCAGGCACTGATTGCCCTGTCAATGGCAGAAATGGTATGAATCCCGGCTTACGAATATTATTAGTATTTAGTAGACCATGCAGTAGAGAAATTAGCTTGCAAAAAGGTGAGACATTCATCACTCTGATACGAGCGAGGGACACTACAAATTACCTAATGTGGACATAACAGTCAAAAGGGCGCCTGGGATTATTAGAAAGGATCCCTTCCGCCAACTGTCGTCGCCTCCCTACATACAGCACGGAGTAGATAGCGACAAGACCACCCAATTGGTCATCACAAACAACAAAGGCAAAAATAACAGTTGAAAGACGGAGGAAAAGAGGCAGAAAAGACCAAAAAATCGACCACGCCAGGAGTCGAACCTGGAATCTCTAGAGAAAGTGATTTCATTCTACCGAAATCTAGCGCCTTAGCCATTAGGCCACGCGGCCGCTAATCTTTTAAGTTGAATTGACAGGTGCTCCAACCAGATCAACAAGGCTTCTCTCTTCGGGCAAACCTCTGGGGAAATCAGCAGCTGAAGCCATTCGACCGAGGCACATGCGGCTACGATTGGACCCGCCGCGTCCATCACAATAATCCAATTGAACGCGCAACTCAGCTTCATCCTCGGTCCACCCCCCAAATCATCGCGATTCGCGAGGAAGACGCGTCGTAGCAGCACGGACCTCTTCCCTGCCACCTTGTTGGATGTCTAATATTGAAACACAGGCGGCACATCCTTGTCCCCCCCAAAGGACATGAGATGGCGATAGTCAAAAGTCGTCCCAGCAACCAAGAAAATTGAGGTGGAGATGAGGCGGGAAGGCAATTAAGGTCCCCAGCATTTTGAGCATGCACGAGACGTCGAAGCCCACAAGATCCATGCTGATGCTCAAGACGAATGTACGGACAAACCAGGGACAGCTGACAGAGGGAGCTTAAAGAGACAGATCTGCCATGGATTGGGTGCCAGGAGCCACAAGAGCGTCATGACCAACTGAGAGGGAAATGAGCTGCCCGAAAAGCGGACCGAGGCCTGGCCCGCGACTGGACAGCTAGTAACCAGCCATCTCTATCTGAACCTGGTGCTAGTAAGGGCCCCCTCTCTCAAGCGATCCAACGAGCGAGTCTGGCTTCTTCCCTACCACCTACCTACCACCCAGCCACGAAATTTCGGGGTGCTACAGCAGCGTTTGTACCAGTAGTGGCCGTACCAGGCCGCTATACGTAGGTAATTATCCTGCTGCATTAGCACCGAAACAGCATCAGCCCAATGGCGGGATTACACGATATCAATACGGGTGGCAGGGAGCGCCTTTACGTGCAGCAAACCATAGTCTCAGGCGGGCGGCACGCCAAGCTGGCCAATGGCTGCCGTTGTCTACGCAGCTCCCCGAAGAGCGACGGTCGTCTAGTCCGGCGAGCAATAGCCCAGAGCGCGAAGATCGAGCCCCAGCCATCTCTGTTTTTATTGTGCTGATGCAGCTAAGACTGCATGTGCATCACAAAAAGTGGGCGCTTGATAGTCCTCCTACAGCCGGTATTGGTGAAGGAGGAATAAACGATGGGCGAGATGCAGCATCAGCTCGGACGCAGCCTGCCCTCCATGATAAGCCAAAAGGCTTTTCCGGTGGCGCCATACGAGTACCAGTACGATACAAGTTACCACTACCGGTACTCAGTGGCACAGCACGGGCTACTGCCGCTGCTCCCAGCCTCTCTGGCGCGGATTCTGCTCTCAGGTCGGTAAGCCGGATGAGGCTGGATCTGGGCTGTTGGAAAAAAAGAGGCAGGCCCTTTAGGCCAGGAACCAGTCGCGCCAAAAGCTGGCCGAAAACAAACAGAGCAAAGGCACACACTCACGCTTAAAAATGGGCCGTAGCTGACCACGCCATATGGGGGGGAGCTACCAGCTACGGGGTACTACCAGATTACATTACCGGTATATTGTTACCACTAGTGGCACAGTAGCCATGAACATCAATCGCCGAGCTTGACTGGTCAATCAGCGGTCGATTCAGGGGGACGCAAGGAAGGCAGGGAAGCAAGGAGGCTGGGGAGCTTCATGGTTGCTTTGGGGCCCCATCCGCTTACCGCTGGGTTGCAGCATCATGTCCGAGGAGTCCACTGGCGACTGGAGACTCTAGTACGCCTGAGACGCAGCCTCGAGAAACCAGTGGACGAGATGCCTGCTGAGCTCGCTGAACTTGCAGGGGAGTTGGATGAGGTTGGCTGAATGTGGAGATGATGGCGGAGACGAGAGGCCAGGATACGACAACACTAAGCCGCTTGTGATGAGAATAAACAATAACATGCCCAGTCTTGGTGGCAGGTAAACATGGAGGGCCGATAGGCTTACCCTCCTTGGCAACGCAACACAGCGAGCACGCCCACAATCGCCAGCCTGGCCCCCGACCTCAAAAAGCCCATCGAGCGTCGCCTGCTTCTGATCCGCCATTCCTTCCCTCCAATTATCTCAATCTACCGCCAGAAGCAAAGGACAACAGAAAGAAAAGACACTCAGAGGTATCCAATCCCTCTATCTTTTCTCTCTCTTTTCAACTTTTGTTTCCAGGAACAGAAGCTTGAGATCCTTCTTATCTTCCTTTCGTTATACTACGGAAGGTTGTATGAGAAGATTCTCTCGCGCCAGCGCAAGCCGCCAACCTGGACTTTGAAGCCCGCGTTCCCGTGCCTTTTAGCATCTTCCCGTCCACTTATAAGGACAACGAAGCAGCACGCCCGCAAACCCAAACCACAACTCACGAGGAGGTTCAAATCACCCTCCCCCAACATAAACCAGCCGGACGGGAGGGTCAACACTCTTTCCCCCAAAGCGCCGAACTAGTTCCTCATCGTGGTGAACGCCGTGTTGAAGAAGAAGTTCGTATCACTCGTGAAGAGGAAAGCTACCGCCGTCCCGGTTCCCGCCAGTCCGAGACCTTCGTAAAAGAAGAGTTCCGGTAAGTTTCATTTTCTATTCTGTTTTTCACTCCTCCTCTTGGCCTCATTGTGCGAGCCATGGAGAGAGAAAAGGGGGCGGGAGAAATAGCCATGGGGAGAAAGATCGGTCTGCCAAAGCAACGCTGAAATTGCTCTTCGTATTCTACAATCTCTTTTGCCGCGGTTTCTAGAACGCGTCAATTGAGAGTGGAGATGAGAATTGAGCACGGGGAGGGCGGCGGAGCTCACTATGGGGAGCTGACAGCCGGGGGGGGGTTCAGCTAGGGTTCCCAGCCATGTTATTTTATCCCGGCTCAGGGGGTCTAGGCCCACAGGTGTTGGCCCAGAGACGAAGGAAGCTCAAGCACAAAAGGGAATCCCTCCAACTAACTCGACTACTTTTAGACCTATCCCACCTCCTCCTCGCGATTACACTGAGACTCAGGTCAAGGTTGATTCTTCTCGTCGCTTATCCAACTCCATTGACGTTGCTGAGCGTGAGTATCGGGAACGTTTCCGTCCTCAACATCAACAACAACAACAATCTCAAAGCTCCACCGGTCTTGAACTAGTTCAAGTTCGCCGTCCTAAGCACCACCACCACTCCGAGAAGGCCAAGGCTACCGAGTTCACTGTTGACGAGCGCACCACTGCTGCACGTCCCAATTTCCGTGAGGAAATTAAGATCACTGAGGAAATTCGAGAGTCTACTTCTTATCCTTCCAAACAAACCGCCAAGATGGGTTACTACGACGATGAGGGTAAGCTCACTAACTTTTTTATTGTTGTCTGCGAGACGCGTGCAAGCGTACGCTAACGCGTGTCGCCGGTAGGCTCCCACCACAGCTTCCGCGAAGGCGTGGCTAAGGCTGTGGACAAGCTTCTCCCCCATCACCATCATCACCATCACCATAACCATCACCACAATAACAATAATAACACTACAATCACAGACCAAATTGATATTGTTGATGTCAACCACGATGCTAACAACTCGCGACGTCCAGCTCCTGCCGCCGAATCGCAGCCTAACACTGTGTCCATCCCCTGCCACCACATCCGTCTGGGTGACTTCTTGATGCTCCAGGGCCGACCTTGCCAGGTCATCCGCATCTCGACTTCCTCTGCCACTGGCCAGTACCGCTACCTTGGTGTTGACCTCTTCACCAAGCAGCTGCATGAGGAGTCTTCCTTCATTGCCAACCCTGCCCCCAGCGTTGTTGTCCAGACCATGCTCGGCCCTGTCTTCAAGCAGTACCGCGTCCTCGACATGGCTGATGGCTTCGTCACTGCCATGACCGAGACCGGTGATGTCAAGCAGGGTCTGACCGTCATTGACCAGTCCAACCTTTGGTCTCGTCTCCAGCAGGCTTTCGAGTCTGGCCGCGGCAGCGTCCGTGTCCTCGTCCTCAACGATGGCGGCCGTGAGCTCGCTGTTGAGATGAGAGTCATCCACGGCTCCCGCTTGTAAGGACGCCATTCTGCTTTATTGACAGGAAGGTTGTTCCATCCATCCTATGGATATTCCAGGCTCGGTTTTTAGTCTGAATAATGTGAAAAATACCCCATGGGTTTGGAAGAGGGTGTTGTGGGACGAAGGCTTGTTATTTTTTGGATCGGGCTGGGATGTATTTTGGATATGAGGCAGAGTGCCTAGTAGATAGGATCTACCTATATGTCGCACTGTAATTAAGATGGATTTCGCATAATGTGTTGCACCTGAATTATGATTGATCGCGCGCGTATCGTGAGTTTGTGCCTTGTCGCGTATGAAAACAGCTTCCAAGCGCGTATCAGCCAGCTGAAGCCACTAATCTGGGGGAGGTTCCACAAAGTGGCTCGAGTGGTTTGTGAAAACTGATAGCGCCGGGGGCGCTTTTGCTCAGCCCCGCTGTATGCCGTTCTATACTCGGACGTTAGTTTTATCTCCAACCAGGCCATTAACCTAAGTTGTAACGACTTCTTACCAACAGAGCAGTGCAATGAAGTTCCCTTACGGTGGTTGATGTTTGTATACACAAAAGGTAACCTAGACTATGACAGCGGGACTGCTCAAAAGAGGTAGCGTCGCAAAAGAACCAGTAGGAATATAGCCGGCGGACAGACAGTTAGCTCGTAATTGCGAGCTGTTGGGCGCATGAAGAGAGGGGAACCGTGAGGGGAAGGGGGAGCAGATAAGCAAAGTATACGCAAGCGCACCATATCTTTATTACTGTGACAGCTGCTCAGGCGTTGGGAAAGCTTTCAGAAAACACCCATCCTGATATAATATAAGTAAACTCACTCACTCTCAGAGAAAGGTCATGTAGAGTGTGAGAGGGTTCATTCAAGTCGTTTATAATGGGTAGCCAGCCGTCTAAACCAGTCACAGCAGCGGAGAGTGAGAAGCTCATATTGGAGCGTCTCCGCAGCTTTAAAATAGAAGAGGGAGAACATGTCAAGGTCAGCGGCGATGCTGAGAAGATGAGTGAGCATCTTGAACAATACGTCCGAGAGCCCGAGGGCCTGCCTGTAGGGTCGCTCGAGCTTTGGATAGACCAGGTGGTGAAGGATCCTAAGAACAGGTAAGTGACGGGCTCTTGACAAGCTTCAAATATTGAGGTTATGAGTGGGAAACCATCATAGTAGCATCAATACTAACGGCCCGGTCTGCTATTTAGACTGGCGCATGCGGCCTTGAGCTCGTCTGACCCTCGGCAAGCTCTCACTTCGCGATCAGCCAAGATTGCAAACCAACAAGTCTTCAATATTCAGATTCCCTTTGAAGGTGACCCCATTACCAACCAGCGATCCAGTGGACGCTGCTGGCTCTTCGCCTCTACGAATGTCTTCCGCGTGGCGCTCATGAAGCGCCATGAACTGGAGTCGTTTGAGCTGTCTCAGGCGTATCTTTTCTACTGGGACAAGCTCGAAAAGGCCAACTGGTTCCTTGAGCAGATTGTCGAGACGGCCAAAGATGACCTTGACAGCCGTATCGTGCAGAGACTACTTGGCGATATCGTCTCAGACGGTGGCCAGTGGGATATGGTGTACAACCTGGTCGAGAAGTACGGACTTGTTCCCCAGGCTCTCTACCCAGACAGCTGGAACGCCATGAACTCGAGCACCCTCAACAGCATCGTCAAGACCAAGCTCCGCGAGTATGCGCTGGCGTTGCGAGAGCTGTGCAACGGAGTTCCTGTTCCGCCTTCAGTCATCAGCGGATACAAGATAAGCATGATTAAGGAGATCGCCCTCATCATGACTCTCCTACTTGGGCAACCTCCAAAGCCGAGCGACGAGTTTACGTGGCAGTACGTCGACAAGGACGGCAAAGCTCGCGAGCTCAAGACGACGCCCAGGGCCTTTGCCAAAGACATCTACAGCTCCGAATTCCGCGTCACCTCGGACAACATCCAGAGCATGATCTCGCTGGTCCACGACCCCCGCCACGAGCCCCTTCAGAAGCTCACGGTCTCACGGCTGGGGAACATCGTCGGCGGCCGCGGCATCACGTACATCAACGTGGAAATGGACACGCTCAAGTCGACGTGCGTCAAGCTGCTCAAGTCCGGCGTGCCAGTCTTCTTCGGCTGCGACGTCGGCAAGTTCAGCGACAGGGTGGCGGGCATCATGGACCTGGACCTGTTCGACTACGAAGCCGGCATCAATAGCAGCTTGTTGGGCGTGAACAAGGCGCAGAGACTCATGACGGGCGAGAGCTCTATGACCCACGCCATGGTCCTGACGGCGGTGCATGTGGACGAGAAGACGGGCAAGCCGGTCCGGTGGAGGGTGCAGAACAGCTGGGGCACTGCGGCTGGCGATAAGGGGTGGTTTGTCATGAGCGATGCTTGGATGGACGAGTTTGTCTACCAGGCTGTTGTGGACCCGAGATTCTGCACCAAGGAGGTGAGAGAAGTGTTGAAGCAAGAGCCTATTGTGCTGCCGTTGTGGGATCCAATGGGTTCGTTGGCTTAGAATGAGCGTCGTGAATTTGCGGCTTCTCAGGGCCGGGCAACTAGCCATGGGATGGGGCAATAGGGCTGCAACAAGATTGTCTGGCAGTCCTTTTTTCTTTCTCAAGTCAATCTCTACTTTGTATACATGTACAGCATCTTGTTTTCAACGTATAAGCAATTCAGATATCAATGTCTTTGTTAAACTCCTGGGTTCCAGTCTCTTCAAGTGTTGTTATCTTCTCTTAATCCCTTTGGCAACAAGAAAATTTAGAATGAATACGTGCACGCCAAGTCACAACCCGGTAAGTCTATCACGAAATTTGTCAAAACCCCCTATTCGTATTTCTTTTTTTCTTCTTCTTGAATATTTGGGAACGGAATCCATTCAATGAAACAGTAGTATTCATGGCTTGCACAAATCAGTTCTCACAACGGCCGCTATGTCTCCTAGCTCAGAACTCGGCGATTGGCCCTAATACGGTTCGGACGCAACGGTGACGGTTCAGCGTTTCATGCTTCTGGAATAATATGCAACTATTCCCCCCCTTGTCATATGTGCCCAACTCGCGCTTGTTCTTGGCGGGAATTGGCTGCATTGGGCTTCAAGGTGGACAGGGATTTGGCATGTGCTAAGTGTGGGACTGGTCGAGTGGGCTCTTGAAGTCGATACGACCAAGGTTCTGGGAATGCCCAGAGACTACCTGTCCTCATCGAGAGGTGGTAGAGACGGGAAAGCAATACTACCATGTCAATCATTTCATGGGCTCACCGTGCAAGTACCCGGCGGACCGCTCCGTACATATGTCCTCCGCTTTGACGGCGTCAGGATTTGAAGCCAAGCCAGTATGTACAAGCATGCAGTAGGCATGCAAGCACTCTTCCGTGCGTGCGTACGGAGCAATACTCATACATACGGGTGTGCGTATAAGTATGTATTTCTTGCCTATGCATAGCATATGCCTTATGTATGCTCGTGTCAGACGGGAAGGACTCAATGGCAAGTGCCGGGTTGGATGCTGCATGTGAATAAATCAGCATATAAACTATATACATGTAGATAATAATAACCCGATTCAGGTGAGATATTGGCCCCCAATAATATCTCTCTATTAGAATCATTATAAGCTGAAAAGTCAGCCATCCATTGCCTGTAGCCATAGAGATCTCTGCACATGTCTATCCAAGCTTGAGAGAGCCATGAAAAGTCTAGACGACAAGGACAAGGGGGCCACATCCTTCCACATTGCTACTGTATAAACTGGGGTTAAAAAGACATTGAAGCTCTTCCCCAAGAAATCGACCGAGGCTTGCTCAGCCCCTGGTCGGGTTGGGCACAAGTATGGCAGCCCAATCTGGTGATTGTGTCTTAAAGACAGATCCACTCGAAGGCTAGCCATCAGGATTGGCGTGGCCAGGGAAAAGGCACCCGATGGTTGTAGTCAATCAGACGGCGTGCTGCTACTGTGAAGACAAAAAGAGGCTTCGAAAGAGACCCGGTGGGTTTCGGTTTTCGTACGACGGTGGAGTACTTTACTTGTAAGGTTCGCTAGTCGGTCGCCCTGTTTGAAAAAGAGCCGTAACTGCCGCTTGATACACCTTCTCACGGGCCATTTAGACCCATCCGCCACATAAGTTTTCTCAATGGAGTCGCCATTGCGGTACATCAACATCTGCTCAGCTCAGCAAACAAGACGGAATCTGGAAGTAGAAGCATGAGATTGGATGCTGGATAGTATTAGTCTATGCAGCTGTTCCTGGCTAATAGTCAAACGAACAGGTGCGGGAACGTGCCTCACAAGCGGCCACCCCATTCAAAAAAATAAACCGGAGACAAAACCACACTCAGCTCAAACTCTAGACACGACCAGATTAGAATAGCTGCGCATATGACCCAGTAAGGCACCAAGCGGGTATCGAGAAAAAGGGCAACAAGAGGCGTGTGGCCAGCCTAGCTCTGACATTGGCGTGGTGGCGATATCAAGCAGCGACGTCATTATCGTATTTTTCCAAAATTCCAAACGAGGCTATTCCAGCGTGCCAGCTTAATTCTGCGCCCAAGGATTCGAGGGATGCCCACAGCACCCCAACTATCCAGCCCAGCAAGAGGCTTACGAAGCACACAATTTTCTAATAAAAAAATCCGTGCCCAAGGGGACTGAGAACTGGGTCCTTTGTTGGTTTCCACTTTGTGGACAGACAGTTGCTAAACGGTCAGAGACACTTCAAACAACGATCCGAACGTCCGGGAGCTTACCAAGTAAAGTTACGACGGCATTGGGCAGAAGAACGGACCGGGGGGAAAGTGAGCCTAAGTTTCAGTAGCCTAAGTTTCAGTAGCTCAGTTGAATGATTAGCTTCATCATTTCGTCGTCACCAGAGCCATAATCCGCCATCATGCCCATGGCTATCCGCGGGAACACAACTCTGATGCCACGGCCGCATTGTTAAAAAGAATAGCAACGGGAGGCTCCAGCATCAGCTCTCATCAGCTAAAGTCGCGGCGAACGGGCGCTGATTAGCAACTACCGGACCGCCACTAGAGCGCCCTATCCGCTAAGAATAGGAACATTTAGCATCCATAGCCCGCTATTTCTCAGCACTCCTCTGTCCTTTTTAGTGGTCGTTGGTGGCTCTTACAGCCTCTTAGCGGTAACTCTACGGGGACTCTGTCCACTAATTGTCAACGTCCGACCCCTGGCACCTTTAACCAAGCCGTCATAACCCCAGACCGTTTAACCTGCATCGCGCACATTAACCGTTTGTCCCCTCTCCCTTGCGTCCAACGAATCACTCGAGTCTTTTCCACGAAGCAAACCCTTCTTTTTTCTGGACCCTGCGCTGCATGGTTCGGGTCATTGCACACCAGGTAAATTTTTTTCTCTTCCCTTCCCTGTCCTGACGGCATATGTACTTCTAATACATGTAACCTTGAACCCCGGCTGATGGGACAGTCTGTCGAAGAGCGGCCGAGAAGCTCATTATTAGGCTGACTGGGAACCCCGCGATCATATATAATATATATTTCTCCCACCATAATTATTATCTCACGACTTCGGCGGCGACCCCTCATTCTCTACAAACCGGGTCTTTCCATTGCTCGGCTGACTGCGAAAGTCTTTGACAGCCTGCTGTGACGCAGCCCAAATAGCGTGCATTTCGCTGTTTTTTCTTCTTATCAGTTCAAGATTCTGTCTTTCTCTCTCTCTATTCCTACATCTTGCCGTCGACTACCCCGTCTCTCGATCTCTAGCCCTCGACGACGCCCTGTTTTTTTGAGTCTCCTCCAGGACTGGCACGATGACTGACCGATATCGTGGGTATCCTGCGGCTGGCCGGTCCGCCACCTTCAACAACCCGGCGCGGATCTCTCTTCCTTCTGGCGTGGGTGGATATGGAGCCTTGTATGCCAACGATGCGGACTACGTCGCTTCGCCTACGAGATACACTTCCGCAGCCACCCCCAGAGGCTACACAGCAGCTGCAGCTCCTGCAGGCGTTGTTGTGCCGC
Source organism: Trichoderma polysporum (assembly GCA_030278935.1). Classification (NCBI taxonomy): domain Eukaryota; kingdom Fungi; phylum Ascomycota; class Sordariomycetes; order Hypocreales; family Hypocreaceae; genus Trichoderma; species Trichoderma polysporum. The sequence goes on along the minus strand of JARFTM010000201.1, from coordinate 5,729 downwards.
CTCCACGATCATACTCCACGGTCAACCCAGAGCCGCGCGCACCCAGGCCGGCCCCTCGCGAGCCAAGCCGCAGCCGGCGCTCTACTCTCGATACGTCTGCTAGACCTCCCATCATAGTTACGACATTGCAAGATCATCGCCCGCATTCTGCCACTTCCCACCCTACCGACGCCCTCACCCACGTAGGAAGTCCCATCCGAGACACGTACCGATCAAGCGAAGGGAGACTCTATTCTCAGCCAGCATCGTCCATAAGATCCAGGAGCACCGCCCGGCCATACCATTCCTCCACGTCTAGCGACGACTTTGGTCGTTCTCGGGAGCAAGGCGAAATTGTGCTAGCCAGTCGTGACGCCGATGCCTATCGCAGCTCTCGACCCCATGTTGTCTACCCAAGCAACTCTCGGCACAGCAACGCCGCTATTGACTACGGCGATGACGGATATCAGTATACAAACGCCGGCGAGCTGGTTCGATATGATTTAGACCATGGTGCTGCCCCCGCCCCCAGCCATTCACGTAGGCACGAGAGCTTTGATAAAGGATATTCCCGTCCCAATATCAACTACAACGCGGATCAACGAAGCTTCAACGTCAACACAACACTGGATCCAGCTCGCTCTAGCCGGCCTTATGATACCCGAGGTGGTCCTCCACCTTCAATCCGTGGGTTTGACAAGATCAACCGAGCATACGATGTTCCCCCCCTTGCCCCAGCTCCTCCCAACCTCAACTCGCCTGGGCAGCTGGATGTTGCTGGAGCATCCTCTGATCAGCGTACTGTCAGACGCCCAAGGCCTCTTTCACTCACGCAGGAGCCAGGAGCTCGTACTTCCCATCCTGAAGACTATTATAGAGGTTACGAGGAAGATGGTGACGGTTTTGAGCCCAGGCGGTACTACGATGACAGTGTCACTGCTCGAGGCTATGGTCTTCGGGTAGCCCAAACCGACGACCTTGAAAACCATCATGGCCGCTACTGGGACCCAAGAGATGACCAAGTGAGGGATGACTCAGCCGGAAGAGACCACACTAGGAAGAGGATAGAAGCTCCAGTGAAGGAGGGACAGAGGCCTCATGACGAGGAAGATCGAGGATCTGATCGTGAAAGGGAAGACTATTACCGAGGTTACAAAGACAACCTCCGTGAGAGACCAGATGGTCGAAGGGATGGTGACCAGGAAGATGGCGACCGATATCGAGCCCGAGACAAAGTTGCTTCTGGTCTTGGAGCAGGCGCTGCGGCTACTGCTGCTGCAGCTGGCGGCCTCTCGCCAAATAGCAAGAAGGACGCCAAGCCCGAGCCAAGTGAGCCTCGGAGACGCCGGGGCTCTGACGAGGCTGACGAGCGAGATGAGGACCGAGATCGTCCAGTCGCAAAGGCCGACGCAGAGGCTAGAGATCGGAGCAGGCGAGAGGCTGAAGCCAAGCTTAATGGCGATTCGGCAGTGATTGTGTCTTCAGACTCTGACGAAGGGAAGAGGAAGTCAGCGCGCAGGCATCGTCCCTCTAACAGTTTCGACCCCAACGACACTGGAGATTTACGACAAATTCGAGAGCAGCTTGCTGCCGTGAAGACTTCTGATGGCGAGAAGCCTGAAACCAATGGTAAGGGTCGGGCATCCCCTCCTACGAAGGATGATCGGCGCTCCGAGTCGCCTTCTGGGGAAGATAATCGCGGGCGTGATCTTGTTGTTGTCCGTTCCCCGGAGGAAAAGCAGGTCCGCGTCGTATCTCCACCACATGAAAAGAAGGAGGATAAGCCCCTCAAGGGCATTCTCAAACAGCCAAGTGTCAAGTTCCCAGAGGAACCTAATCCTATTCGTGAGGGCGTGGCGCCGCACAAGGAGGATAAAAAGCTGAAAGAGGTCCCTTCGGGCGCTCGGTGGACCAAGATCAACCGCAAGATTGTCAATCCAGAGGCTCTGGAGATTGGCAAGGAGAGGTTTGAACTTCGTGATGACTTTGTCATTGTGCTTCGAGTCTTGAGCAAGGAAGAGATTCAGACCTACGCTAATGCCACGCAAGTCTTGAGAGGTAAGACCAATATGATGCCCCTTTCTGTCTCTTAACCAGTTATGTGACTAACATATAATCTCCGTGAAAACAGAGCGACGACGAAACAAGGAGTCTAGCGCTGAGCATGATAGCGACCGTGATCGAAGCGACCGTGATCGAGACAACCATGGCCGAGAGTATGATCGTGAATATGACGACAAAGAGTATGATAGAGAGTACGGTCGAGAATATGACCGCGAGTACGATCGGGAGTACGAAGATGATAGAGGACGACGAGGAAGTCATCGCCACCGCCGTCATCGAGATGATGCGGAGGGAACAGACACTCGAGATCAAGATCGCGACCGAGAGAGGCGGCGCCGACACAAGCGCGATGATGAAGACGAATACGAGTCCAGGTCAAGAGACGCAGAGCACCATCATCACCACAGGTCTCACCGAGAGGCATGATGATGGTATATGAAAAGCATTCAAAGCGGAATCGCATCCTTTTTTTTTTCTTCTCCTTCCAATTCGTTCAGACTAGCTATACGTGCGTGTATGATGGGCATACCCTTGCGAAGATGTGGCCCTTCAGTTTCTTCTTCTTCTTTTTCTCCTTCTCCTTCTTCTTTTCCTTCTTTTGCTTCTTCTTCTTCCAATTGGAGAGTATTGACACTTTATTTTGGGGTGTTTTTTTATTTATGTTTAGGCCATATCGAGGCTTCTCCCTTGTATGTGCTGGCGAAGTTGAACGGGTTTGACGAATCTACACTGGCGATTAGTAGAGGGATACGAGTCAATGAATGAATGATGGCGAGCGAGGTCTATTCTCTTTTATTTTCACTGTTTTTACCAAAAAATTTGGATGAGATTTTATATATATATATATATAGGCATTTATGGGAATAAAAGCTTGGGTTGATTGTCTCTTGCATCGACTGTCTCTTGCATTGCAACTACATCTTTGGACCCGGGATAACTTCTTGTGAGGACGAAGGCAGAGGCAATGGCAGTCTTTGCACTCTTGGTCTATTTCAAAGCTACGATACATGTTCTTGTCCATTCACATGTGTCTAGGAGAAACATGTTATTGCCAAGTATACTCCCTATGTTTTACTTGCTGTTTTACTCTACACCACTACGAGCCCTGTATCAATAATCCGCGGCCCTATCTCCTGAAACAGGCAGCAATTGGCAACAGCCGCATTGATATTCATCTCTTTTAGGTTATTGTCGAGTCTCTCTCTTTCCATCCGCACATTCCTCTTTCATACCCCCTCGCATATACAAACGCCGGGTCAGCGAACATGGGAGGAGCAAGGGTCAACCAACTCGGGCTACCCGTCGCTCGCTAATACTCCAGAGAGAGAGACGGAACTATAATATTATCCTATCTACGAGGTCCTAGTATCTCATGATCCCGACCACAGTACGAAAAAAAAAAAAAAAAGTAAAGGTAATGTAGCAATTCTTTCCATCTCTGGAAGATTCCCCCCTCCTCTTGTGTGCCCCTTGCAGGTTCGGGTATCTCCTCTTCCCCCTCATTCTCTTCCTACTTTAGTACTATTATTACATACCTTGGGGATGGGCAGAGGAGGACAAACTGAGATTGTCGCCCCCGGGCCCTGTCTCACCTGGGGTGGGAAGAGAGATTCAGTGTTGCGATGATGGTGTTTGCAAGCTTTGTGCTTGTGCCTGTGCCTGTGTTGCCCCCCCTTTCCCCTCTCCTTACATCCTGGAGAGGTGGCTGGGGGCAGCATACCTTTTGCGGGTTGTGCTCGTGTATCGCATCGGGTTCAGATTGACGGGAGCGTGCATTTCATTTACGGGTTGTTGGGTGCCTATACTTGGAAGTAGATGAATATTTGGTGGGTTGAGTGATTGTTTGGTTTTGAGATGCCCATATGTACTCTAGGGTAGGGCACCTAGCTAGTAGGTATGGGAGTTGCGTCTTTGGAAGAGAGGCCTACAATACTGCTGTTACCAAGCAGATAGGTGAAATGATTCTTTTACGCAATGAAAAGGTAATGTATTCAATACTATGCACTTTCTAGCAGTTCAGGTAGGTAGTACTCTCTACATACTCTTAGTAACAAGTTCCGGTTGGTTGAATCTTCGTTGACCTATTACCAGTATCAAAACTCAACCATCACACCACATCACACCCCTCCACCATCAATCACCCCGTCTGTTGGTCGTACGAACCAAATTCTTCTTGTTTATTTCAAAAAGCCCCTAGTTTCAATACGAAGTGGGAAAAAATATGACGTTCTCCAAAAGGCCGATCTGTAAAACCCTCACTCGATCCTTCGACACAAAACACGGAGATACATAGTGGTTGGTACAGAGTACTTGGTAAGCACCTTTCTTCTCTTAGCTCGTTGAAACTTGCACAAAGCATGGTACCTGATAGTACATCTTGGCTACTACACCTCTCTAGGTACTAGTAGGCTTGCTCCGTCGGATTCTGGCTAAAAGTACAAAGTTCTGTGTACCTAAACTTTCTTATTGGCCAGTACGAGTATATGCAAGTATAGAAAGAGGCGCGCGGGATTGGCTGTAGATTGCGGTATTACTGAAATCTCTCTGCGTGTGGCCTGAAGCAAGCGTGGCTTCAGCACGAGGCTCCGTACTAAATACGCGAAATGTTTCTCGCTACGGCCGAACAGGGCAGTAGTAAGTACCAGAATTTCTCTCTCTATACTCCGTATTTAGCATGTACAGGTATTGCTTACTGCTATAGCGCCGAAAGTCGTCGCTACCAGTATTACCCTCCGACCGCCAAGTTGATCCGGGCGGGATTAGTATAGTTAGCGCTCTCTGGAACCGTCCCTACTAAGTACTAGGTAGTAACCACCTACCCAAGTAGAGTAGTATCAAAGTCCCTTTGTTAATTTATTTTTAGTGGTGGGCTAATACTCCAACGTTGGTGCTGTCATGATATCATGTAGGACTCCTAAACCGTCCATCGCTGCCATACTCGTCCATAGCAGCGAGAATATCCTCATTACCACCAACCCGCTAGCACTCAGTAGTACTAGCAGGTACCAACAAAGCTGCTAAAACCAAACGTCACCACTAGTGTCTCGTTACGGGGTACTGGTTCCGTCTTTACTGAGCACTACTGTAAATGGCTCTATCATCGTGCCCTTTTTCTTCTTTTGCCTTTTTTTTTGTTTTTTTTGGGGACGTATATTTTTGGTTGTCTTTCCTTCTTCTGCAAACCGCGCTGCCTCTAACCGAGTATGTGCCAGCCCGGTTTTCTCTCTTTTCTTTTCTTTCTTTTCTTTGTTTCTTCCCAGCCCCCAATTTATTGAATCTTCTCTCCACACCCCTCCCTCGGAATGTCATCACTGGCCCAAGCCATCGCATGTCCGTCGCGATATACGGCAACATCAATAACCTCAAACTTTACCAGCAATGCCTAAACTGACACAGCAAGGCACCCTTGATTACTATGTACTCGGTATCCCAGCAGTCAAGCAGGTACCGAGTACTAGTACGGACAAGACAACTGCACACCCCACGCCACCCATCGTCTGCTTCCCATGTCCAGAGAAGTATCTCATACCTCCAGCGTCCACTTCAGACATCGTGCCTGTGCGCCGCCATGCTCCGAGACCTTGAGAGATGCCAGTGCTTGTGCTTGTACAGAGTACCTGTGTCCGGCTAGACCTTGCCGTCCAAGCATCGACCCCCCCCTATCCCCTACTCCCTACCCCCTACCC
>JARFTM010000200.1:0-54840 GCA_030278935.1 Trichoderma polysporum | reverse complement strand
TTACTTGTGTGTGTGTGTCTTGGGAAGGTTAGCTGGAAAGGGTGCCCTGGCCGGATTTGAACCGACTACCTCATGCGATGAGCGCGCATAAAGCCTGCCAGACGCTTAGCCACTGCGTCACAGGGGCCTGATCCTTTTGTATTCCGTACTCTTATATCTATTCCAGGCTAGAGATGGGCCTTCCAGCACCAAATTCGTCAGAGGAGATCCTCGAAAGAAATGCGTAAGTTACTCTCAACAAAGTAGCTACTTGAATTTGAGCGTGCCTGGTGTTCTAAATTCAGTCATAGGAAATACGCTGTGTCCCATCCAGGCTCATACCACTATAAAGCTGAAAACTTTATAAATACAACTCGAACAATTATCGGTATGGCTTAGTGAACGATCGCTATTCAGCTGCTGATAGAGGCTATACTAGTTGCTTGCATGGACCAAAGAGTCGTCCCCGAAGAGTTTTGTGGCATCTCTACTGGCGGTAAGTTCGCTACTATAAATGATGATCGCTTAGTTGGTAGAGCAATTGTATCTTATAAAGGGACATAGATCTTCCAGTCATACGTTGTTCTGGAGGGCGGGCCAGGTTTGCCATAAATGACATCGCGCTTTTGAACACTCTCATTGAAATCAATGAAATAGTACTTATCCATCATACGGGTAAGGCAACCAACATTGGACAACTAAGCAGAAAATACGGGATTAACTTTAAGCGAACAGATTGTGGTCTTACTCATAAATCCACGGATTATATTCGCAAAAAAATCACAGCTATATCCGCGCTAGAAGCTGAGAAAATAAATTTTGAAGATTTGGAAATTACAGAGTGAGTTTTGCTACCTAAATCTCTGTAATTATAATGCAACTTGAATGCTCATTGCATTACAGTTTCGATGCGAGCATCAAGAACGATGTCTCTTGGCTCAGAAATCATCCGCTCATAAAAGAAGAGACAAAGATTACTGGCCTCCTCTATGATATTGATACAGGAAAATTAGTCAAAATAGCTGGCCAATAAAATACTTATCCTTCATGCTGTTCCAGGCATACTGGGCAATGTTCAGTCTATTCCTTTCCTTTTTCTCACTCTAGTTTTTTTTCCTACAATTTTAGAATGACATTCTTAGATTGTTCAACTACAGGATGTAGTCTGTACACCTATAAAGAATGAACAGCTAGGCTAAAGAGAGTGATCGGCTGTTGGCGATTCTATAGGGCAAAATAAATTACTCTAGAATTATAAATAGAAGAGAGAATATGCTGTTAGGGCCGCTGAATTTAGCTGGCGCGTGCTCTTATTTTAAGCGGCCTTAGTAGGTAGTAAACGCATGCCTCAGCGCGCTCGAATATCTGGCGCAAAATCTTAAAGACTGCATCGCGCACAATAGCGGCGAGGACTTCCAGACCAGGAAGTCTGTCGTGCAGCATCAGAACCTAATGGCTATGTATGCGGCGGCGAACGGAGGCTGTCATCTATGCAAGACGATATGGGGCCGTCGCTTCAAGCACAACCACATGGCCGTGGCCGAAGATATCCGGACCGAGTTCTGCTGGAACACGACAGAAGAGGCATCTTGGAATGGCGGGCGCCCGGGCGATGCCCGACTGCTCTGCAATTTGGTTTCCACCGGTGGACAGTTCCATAATAAGCAAGAAACCATCTTCCGCTTTTGACTGTGGCCGTGTCTAACATTTAATCGTTTCTTCCAGCTCGACGGTTCTCTGCCGCTGGGTCCGGTTGACGGGAGCAATACTCGCTCCAGCCGACCGATAGCTCTGCAGTGGTTGTCCGAGTGCAGGGCCAATGCAGATGGTGAGCATTCCGCGTGTCACGTTGGCGATGCTTCCTGGTACCCTACACAAGTTCTTGGGAGTGGCGGCTAATACCTGTTCACGTAACAGGCTAGGGTAAGCAAATGTAACTAGCTCTGGGCATGCCCGGGCGAAAGCGGCGCAAGATTTTCGACTGGGTTCGGCCCCTCTAACCGGCTGCATTTAGGGCCCCGACTCAACTCCTGAGTAAGATCCATGCTCCGTAAAAACAACTGAGACGCTTGATCATGGTCTGAGTATGCCGCAATACAAATTCGTTGCTATAGAGGGTGGCGATGCAGGGCTATCCAATATTACTAGTTCCATACGAAGCCATGCGATAAGCTCCGGTCTCCAGAGAGCCTCACGCCGAGCCCGGTCAACAGCACGCTCTCTTCGTACCAATAAATCTAGGGGAGAATTTTCCGCCCGCCTCGAGGCCTATGGGAGGTTCGGGGAGATGCAGTGCCAGGTTGGGCCCAGTAGTCCGCTGCCCTTGGAGTTGATGAATTCGGACCGCGATAGGACGAGTAGTTACTTGTCTCCGAAGGTGGGATTGCGCTCGAGATCTGTTGGAAGACGAGCCTGAGCTGATGGATCACACAGTATCATAGCTTAGCCAAAGACTCAACAAACCCATATTGGATAGAGTCTGTCAGTGCTGGATGCGTCGATCCATTCAATAGCCTCCCGATACCCGCGAATCCAGCGGTAGATCAGCTAGTCAGGTACTGTAGGTTATTTGACTGCCACCTACCATCGAGACGGTTATTCGAATGAGTTTATTTCTAACTTGGTTCATTAGTTTTGACCAAATACAACACTAAACCTGATACGGTCGATCGCAGTAGGTCGTGGTTCCCTTACGCTTTACAGAGTGCTCCGATGATGCACAGCACCCTCGCGATGGCTGCGTCACTATGGCAAGCAAAGTATCCGAGGCTAGAACATTCGGTCAAGTTCGAGGGGATGCGCCAGAAAGGCGAAGCGATGAGGGAGATCAGGGCGCGATTGGCTCATGCCGGTTCTGCGGGCAACGACATCGAAAGAGCCTTCTTAATGTCGACCATGTCAACACTAGTCATCGCAGCGGTATGTCTTGTCTTGTCTCAACAGTCTGCCTCAATTCATTGTTGCTGAAAGTTTCCAGGTATATGACGATGATTTCGATGCCGCTAAGACACACCTGGGATGTGTCAAGACTCTATTCAGCTTGCGAGATGGCCGCAATAGCCTCAATGACGACTTCATTCTTTGCAAATCCATCAATCTGTAAGTTCGGACTCTGGTAATCCTCTTGACTCTACTGACAAAGCGACCCAGAGCTGACGTCTTGGTCGCCGTTGCGCTAGGCCACCGACTGATGTTCCCGCTCTTGCACGGCGAGGTTGTTCATCTTCCGGCGTCAATTCTAGAAGAGACGCAACGCCAGCCACTACATCCTGTCATAATCAGAGCAGCTGTGAATGATTATAGTTGGGCATTTATCCATTTGAGACAGCTGCTTGTGGCGCGTCAGTCATCAATGGTCTCAGAGGACGATTTGCGAACCCTGCTCAACATTCTGGATGATACGATCCTGGACTATCTCTATCAAGGCGGTATCGAAACATACGAGAGTAACACGCTCTCCCGCGCTCTCATGCTGGCCGCTCACGTCTTCATGTACGTGACGTTGCGTCACGTTCCACCGGGGGTCCCATTACTACGACGAATGTGCGCTAGACTACAACAAGCCACCATTGGGTTGATACCAAGTACGCAACAAGTCTGCACAGAACACCAAGCAGCGCTTCTGTGGATTGCTTTCGTCGGGGTGCTTGGGATGGGAAGAACGGCCGAAACATGTCCCGACGGACGGTGGTTCTTGGGTTTCTTCCAACGCATGGCAGGGGGGCAATCACCAGGCTTCAGCAAGGATGACGACCGCAGGGTGTTGTCGGCATTCCTATGGGACGACGTCTATTGCGAGTCTGTCCTGGCCAGGCTTGACGATCGCGGATCGGTCATGTAAATGTATCTACAAGGCACTGTATGTTTACATCCATGGACCTTACCGAGGGGAGGACGGAGGCCCACAAATTCCCAGAAAGGAAATATGTTTGAATAAACACGCCACACTGTATTCCTATCCTGGTCGCTCCCATATCCTCTGTCCTCCTTCCGACGCATGGATTGCGTCTAGAACTTCGGAAATGGCCTTGTAAGAGAGGTCAGGTAAAATAGTATAAAAGGGTGCCAGTAGACACAGATATCCAGGACAGAACTCAGCCTCACAAACAACCTCTCCGAATCATTCTCGTCGTTTCCAGCGGGTCGATCTACGAATCATGGCTGGGGAACTCGTTTTGCTCACCGGCGGCACAGGCTTCTTGGGATATGCTATCCTGGTAGACCTCTTGAGAAGCGGCTACCGAGTTCGCGTTGCGGCTCGGTCCCAAGCCAAGGCCGATAGTGTTCGGACGGCCCCCTCACTGTCTGCCCTGAAACCCTCGGCAACTCAACTGATGTTTGTCATCGTACCGGACATGGTGACACCTGGCGCATATGATGAAGCCGTGCAGGGAGTCGACTTCATCATCCACGCGGCCGCCCCTCTCCATGCCGGGGAGGAGAGTATTGGGTCTCCCAAAGGAGAGCTAGAAGACACCTTCGTCAAGACATCTGTGGCTGGGAATCTGCGCATTCTTGAATCCGCAACCGCGACGGGGACGACTGTGAGGCGTATCGTCATGACTAGCTCCACGGTGGCCATCGCTTCTCCGGAAGTGTACGTCTCCAACAATATCGACCGGGATATTGTACGCGGGCCAGAGACCCGCGTCGCTATCCGGGCGCCTCCGTACGTGTCCGAGCTCGAGGCGTATTGCGCCGCCAAGGCCGCGTCTCTCAAGGCCGCAGAGGCGTTCATGAGGGACAGCGCTCCGAGCTTCGATCTGATCACCATCATGCCAAGCCTGATCTTCGGAAGGGATGAACTCTCCACCCACACGGAGAGGATGCGCACCGGCTCTACCAAGATGCTGATGATCGGATTGCTGACCGGCCACCCGGTCATCGGCCCCATCGGAAACGGCGTTCTCTGTACGGACGTGGCTCGCGCACATGTTAGGGCGCTCGATCACGACATCGAAGGGAACCAGGCTTTTGTCCTCGATATTGCCGTAAGATGGGAGGATACTATCCCTATTGTCGAGAAGCATTTTCCAAATGCGTTCAAATCCGGGTTCTTTAAGTACTCTGTTCCGCCGCCTACAATGCTACTGAAGTGGGATTCGAGCAAGGTCAGTTCTTTCTTTTGCATCACTGTGTCACAATGTTTCCGACTCACTGTTAACTGGTTACAATAGGCCCTAGACATTCTCGGCATTGAGCTTGCGACGTATGACACGATGATTCAGGAAGTGGTCGGCCAATACTTGGAACTAGCGGAGAGTCAAGGCATATATAGTAACAAGGCATAATTGAAATTGCGTCTAGTCGACCAATTGAATAGGCACTCCCTTTCTGTAAACAAATCGAGCAGAGGAGAGCCGTGATATAGTTCTCGATGATAATTCCAAAGTAACGAGTCTGTGTGGTCATGACAGAGCCATTTAGATACGTCAGCAGTGGTCATGTCAATAGTGTCGAGCTTACTTTTAGCAATTTACCATAACACTATGTACATCGGCTACGTCTCAAGGGAAAGCAGTCCGCCTCAGGCTCCTAAGGCACACTGAGCCTAGCATCTTTGGTAACGAAGTAGGAAAGCTAGAGAAGCCCTCCTTGGGGTTGAACAAGGTCGATACTGTAGATGCAGTCTTAGAATGGGTCTAATCTACCTATGGCGGAAGTTTGATTGGAATGGAGCTTCCATGATTCATGCGTGTAAGCTTAAATGTACCTTGCCTTCATAAGCCTGGCTGTCAGCATTTGTAGAAGTGTACTTCGGTACCTTGAAGTACCATTCCCTGATATAACGAGTGAGAATAACAGCACACCGGAAGCCCATTATGCTCATAACAATAATAGAGGAGAGTAGAAGGAAGTAGGAGGGGGACGTTATCTACCCCTCCAGTGCTAACAACAAATAAAGGCCAGTTCTGGCTTTGTTACAGTGGTGCTCCATCAGTACCTCTGGGGTACAAGTGCACGTTCCAAGGTACAAATCCGCAAATGGCCACCCACCTTATTACATTACGTTCCTTTCAATAAACTAAAAGGTAAACCTACTACCTTGTTCATAGCATAGGGGTAAGAAATTGAAAGCCACTAGCTCGAAGATGTAAGAACGATTTGGATAATAATTGTGAAAATACTTATTTATGTTGACTTTTGGCTGATGGATTTGCGTGACTCTGTGAAAACGCTGATGCATTAGCACCATCAACGTTTTCTGCCATCTTTCTGAACAGAAGTGAGGCACGCATTTGTCCTTCACTAAGGAAAATCTAACATATATTAGCGATAATACGCAACGTCTTGATACTACCTATTAATTGCCCTGGGGTGGCATTACTACTCTAACATAATTTAAGGTTGTAGATAGAGATGTTCTCGTATCTCAATTCTCAGGTGCACCTGAGGTGAGATCACTATACGTAAGCAATCTGAGACTCAGGGAATTCCTTTTGTGCTCTCTTATAGGATAATTAAACATATCGCGAATTTTCAATCCGTGTCTTGACTCCTAAGCCGATGAGTAGCGCTTTAGATGGATCCACCCATTTGAAGTGTGTCTGACTAATAAAAATGATTCCATCTTGCTCCCCTAGAGCTAGTCGAGATCGACAGGATCTAAAGGATTAGTGAACAGAGACATCACATTGGTCCCTGGCTCATTATTAATTGCAATTCAGTTACGGAGTACACTATCACTACTACGTACTTAATAGCTTATTACCAATCACCACTAGCTCTTCTTGGATGAGGATACAAGTGTCCTAGCAGACCTCGCTTGCGGTGCAAACACTGCTCAGAAAAGCCCTCGTAATGCCTTATAATTACATTTGGAAACAAATTGGCCAATTCTCTGATTTTCTTATTTACAATCGACAATATGGCAGCTCCAGCTTCAAAAGGCTTGTTAATACCAGGATGTCACCAGGATGAATTAGGAAGTATTGGAGCTGAGGGGAAAAGAAAAGTTCGTGAAAATTCCATAAATCTATGATATGATGAGGTTGCTTTGAACGCTCTTTTTAACCCGACTCACTGTGCTGATGCATCATATCATTCGACCCCGTAGAGGCGACAGGAGCGAAACCGTATTGCTCAACGAAGATTCCGTCAACGGCGAAAAGTAGCAGAAGGTCAACAAGGACATCGGATAAAATTACTCGAAGATGCACTTCATGAAACATTATCTCTATACGTTGGGTTGTCTGACGTAGTACTCGGCGTCGAAGTGTTCTCTACGGGACATCCGCATATACTGAATGCCCTCCAGCGTTCCATGACACGAATCTTGGAGATAGCCAAGATAGTGAACCATTGTGAAGTAATACCTATGACAAGCTCCGCTGAGCCAGCTGATGCGACAGCCCAAGAAGAGCGGCATGGCTCAGTTCCAGAAATTGCTTCTATAGAGCTATCGCCGTCGCTTTCCAACAGGAGATCAAGTTTAGTGAAGTTCACTACCACTGAAATTGATCAGTTATTCAATTTTCCCAAGCAGCGGACGTTTAACCTTGTTGGAACCAATCACTTTGACCAGAGGGACCTCATGAAAAACTATTCATGGCTACCAACTTCGCCGAGAGAGAATTCAGATCTTCAGCCCCAGCTTGAATATAAACCACCATCGTTTCAATGTCAGCAGCTCATGAAAAAGCTAAACTTCTTTGCGTCCAGGCTCACTGAGTTAACAATATCTCGAGCGTACTCTATCCTCCTTGGTACGTCGTCCGTATCTTCGGATGAGATACATCGTACTTTCGGATCAACGCTTCGCATACGTACGCGCGAACAGATATTGGTTGACTTAAGATGGCTTTTAGGGCCTGGAAAAAAGGCCTTACCACAAGCATCAGGATATCTCTGGGAGAGTGCAAGTCAAAGCGATGCGCCGTCACACTGGGCAGGCTACTCCTCATTCGATGGTATCTGTCTTGAAGTCGCTCCTGACGGATTATCTGAGACCAATCATCAGCCTTCTGTTTGTCAGCCGAAGCTCCTTACTACTCTGGGTATTGTGCAAGAGCTTTTAAAACTCAGAGCGAGAGTCATTGGTGACGACATCTTGGAGATTACCTTGGGTGATCAACGCTTATTCGACTCCAACTTTTCTTTGCAAACAAGCAAGTCCGATGAAGGTGGCATCCACGATCTTACTCTTTCGCCTTCAAATAACTACGATTTCCGCGATCCATCAATTGAATCGCTGAAGCTAAGGCTAAGTATACCGCTGTTAATTGTCAACCTGGCACTCGTTGCCATGTGCGCCAAAGTTGGACCTGTCTATGAAAGCAATGAGATGGCAAAAGCTGTGGAATCATCAATAATCATGATCATGAAGAATTAAGAAGCTGCTGCACATTAGAGTGATGTGAGTGTCAAGGCCGCGCCATAGTATGTAGCCGATGATATGGCATGCGGATAGAAATTCTCGTGCTCAGTAAACTTTGGACGCTTATTAAGTTTCCCATTACTCTAATGTCGCTGTTCATGCGAATAAATCAGCGGTCCTTTAGAGCATAGCCATGCGCATCTGGAAACACCTACATTCTAAGCACGCTCGACATGAACATCTTGAATTGGGACATACCTAGCTGCAAAAATGACGGTTTCAAATGCCTTATCTCAAACATCGATTTCGTCATACGGAGTTCTCGGGTTTGTGCTCTACGAATAGGTGTTCTAAAAACGACACTGTCGCTTAACCCATAACCTGTAGGTCTGACGGAATGAAAAGCCTACACGAATTCCACGTATTGCACTGAAGCTCAAATTGTTATGTCAAAAGAATAATGAGACCCCCTACTATGGGAGAAACTCCTTTTGAGAAAGCTTCAGGACTTTCAGACCATAAGTGCAAGCTCGCAGCGAACGCCCAGAGTGACCAAGCAGACATCACCGGCAATCCCAAGACCTAGATATACATCATATGGAGCTGCACACTTAGGCGGAGTCCGTCACAATTCAGGTCGTGCACTTCTGCTTCCAAGTCGACGCTAATGTCAGAGATAGCAAGACCAGCGGGGCGTTTGAGAGATCACTAGTCGGACGGGCATTGGTCCGGAGTGCTACCACCGTGGGTAAGGACAAGAGGAAAGAGATCATGAGCTTGGAGCCTTCATGTTGTCTTACTTCTGCAAGGAGATTGCTATACAAACAGAGGAGGTGCAATCCAGAATTGAGACAAAGCCAAGAAGCAATTGCATGAACACAGGCCACGTCAAGTCAAGTCAGGTACGAATTTACAAGACTCTGAGGGAGCAACAATGTGACCAGATTCAGTTTCAACAAGAGGTTGCGAGCTAACGATTTCCTGTTTTTCACGTTTAGTAGCTCATATATGTGTTTGTGAAGGTTGCAAGGAAGGCAAGGAGAATCGGTAGTTACATGTACCACATACGCCACTAGAAGAGGCGCGGGTATTAACTGCTGCCTTCTGTTCAACCTCGTGTTCTATCTCCCCAATCACAGCTATGCGCATCACGGTCTTCAGATAGGCAAACCCTAGAGCTAGATGACCATATACTAAACAAGCTATTCAAACAGGTTTAAAATAATTGAATTGCATATTATTAAGATTAGGATACTTATATTCTAGCATTATGCTAGCTTAATACTTGCATCTAGCCATCTTTTATCTTTTATAGCTGCTCCTTTTTAAAAAATTCTACTGTCTTTCTATAGCGCTTTAAAGATATTTTATAAAAATCATTTTTTATAAAATGCCCTTCTTAAGCGCTTTATAGGCCTGATTGGCCGGTCGGTTTATTATTTTTAAGGGATATATACGGATGTTATAACTACAAGGAGACATATTATAATAAAATTTTAGAGCAGTTGAGTATGTGAACTATAAGATGCCTGTAGATAAAAAAAACTTGTAGTAGCTCCATGCATCTGGCATTCTTATTTCTAACAAACAAATAATCGAGTTGGTTGAAGTATAAGGAGTGGTAGCATTCATCATAATATACTTAATTATAGTTTAGCATTGCTCCATAATCCCTAAGCATCATTGATTTACATACTTTTGGTACATCTCTGGATACCGGTCGCCAATAACAGTCATCTTAGCTACCATCTGAGAGAGTTCATCTAAATCTTGTTCTTTTAGAGAGACCTGCGCAGAGTTTTCCACTGCACGCTCAACGGTGGTGCATCCTGGAATAGGGATCACAGCAATGTTCCATTTCATCGCTTGAGAAGTGACCCATGCGATTGCAACCTGTGGCATCGTATAACCTGTCTTTTCCGCCAGTTGCTCAATTTCTTCGACTAGCTTGATATTCAAGTCGAATACCTCTGGCTGGAAGCGTGGGAAGAGGCGGCGCGAATCACTTTCGGGGATATCATCGAGCTTCTTGATCTGTCCCGTCAGGAATCCCCGAGAAAGCGGAGAATATGCAATTATAGGGATCTTTAGCTCTGAGCATGTCTGAGCAACTCCATTACTCAAAATATCCGTAGAAAATAGCGATAGCTCGATTTCGACGGCAGAGACGGGATGAACAGAGTGAGCGCGTCGGATTGTGGCAGCACTACACTCGCTGAGTCCATATCCACCTATCTTACCTGCCTTTATGTATTCCACAAGAGCACGCACGGTTTCCTCAATCGGGACCTGTGGATCAATGCGTCCCGGTGAGAAAATGTCAAGGAAGGTTTTGCCATCCAGGACTTCCAGACAATTATCAACGCTGTTTCGAATGCTATCCGGGCTATTGTCTGGACCTGCCCTACTGAAGGCGCCTTTGATGCTGAGAATAACTTTCATGCTGTCCTCAGGATACGTCGTGAAGTAATGGTTTAACAGATGCAGAGAGTTTGCTGTTGGCGTCCCATAGTATTGAGCGGCGCTCCAGAAGTTTGCACCGTTGTCTAAAGCCGATTTCATGACTGTAAAGGCTTCAACGTATGGCAGTACTGGTGGTCGGTTAAGACCTACCGAAAATATTAGCTTAATTGTAGCTGCGGTCTATGATCTGAGAGTTGAGCACGCACCCAGCAACCCGAATCCAATAGGTCCTGATTGTTTGCCTGCAACTGAGAAAGACATTTTAATTAGATCAAGATGGTGCAATAACAGGAGAAGGACGATAGCAAGTCTTGAAAGAATATAGTATAACTTGATGTTCTGGAGGACTTTGGGAATGTAATCGAACTCTCCCATTTGAAGGTGAAATATGATATGAGGTGCGACAGTACGATATATATACCACTAAAATAGACTAACAAGATGCCTTGCTTCAAATAATCCTCGCTTTGTAGATCTTATTCGACTTAGCTGAATCAGTGGAGCTATAGATTGATTATTCCCATCTTTCTTTCATGAAATCTTCTATGGCATAAGCCATCTCCTAGGAAGAAGCCTTTCTCTCAAATTCACACGGAAAACGAGGATTCCTCCTTTGTAGGTGCATTAGCATGGCTGATGGCTGATGGCTGATGGCTGATGGCTGATGCTGCGGTGCTAGGATACTCTCTTGTTTCATTGGCCCAAAGGGCATCAGCCACGGAGCCGGAGATTGCGGAAATAAATCTAAATTCGCCGAGAACCACCAATGACTACTAACCGTTATAGCAAAACAGCCTACTGGATTGACAAACAAGATGAAAGTTGACTCGATGTAGTCAGGAGCTTAGCGAAAGTGATTGTAGCGAATCCATCCATCGCATGATTATGCGTCATCCTATCATTGGTGTCGAGCAGCGTTATGATGAATGACATTCAACAAGCTAGTAGCCTAGAGGGCGAAAGGAGACGAAAGCGTGTCATCACGGATGCGCGTAGAGAACAGAACAGAGCAGCATCCAGGGCTTATCGTAAGTCTCCCTTCCACTATAGGGCCCGTAGTATTTCCGGGCTGTTACTACCTCCAGCTGTTGATCTCTGAGGTAGGCCAGAGACAAAAACAAACTTCTCAAATTTTGCAACAAAACACGAGAGGTTACTCAAGAAGATATCATGAACTCAAGCCGCGCCACTCTTCTCATATAGTGGAAAGTACTCCAACCCTTTTCGGAAGAGCTGGGGTACATCCCATGTCAGCTCAGCTGCAGAGTAATAGCAGCCCCTACCTCGATAGCATTGCTTCTCAACCAGTGTCTCTTGAACCCATTAGGGACTCTGGTGGGACAATCCAGCATATCTTTTCTCCAGGCAAAGATGTAAATCAAGACGAGTACTTATCATTATCAGAGGCTACCGCTACTTTTGATCTCGGCGTTGATGACAGCCAAATAGAGAAGTATCCTACTTTTGGATCTACAATCCCTTCACTGCCTATCACGAATCTCGATGAGCATGGAAGTGCAAGATCTAGGATTTCTCTCCCCTCACTGAACTCTCGCATTATGTCATCCGAAAATCACAAGTTTCTAGCAGCATCTCAATCCTTTAATCTAGAGGCGACTTTGGCCAATCCAATACCAAGAGACATTACACCTGAGCGTGAGGCAGTGGAGCTTCCGATGGGCTTATCTCTTCTTCCGTTAAACTCAAAACAAATCTCTACCCTCCATTCGCCGAATTCAAGGTCTCGGCTGAAGTCTCAAATCTTGGATGAATCTCACGGCCAAGGTCCTTCGACGTACGAGTTTGAGAATCAAGGCCTTAGGCTTGAAGCTTTCTCTCCTACTGAGTTGGATACCATATTTGAAGGCCAAGCTCAGATCAATTCGACGTACTTGGCTACGCCTTCTCTTCTACCTGATTTCTATAAACCTTGCCACCGACGATCGAAGATATCACCATCCATAGCATATATGCATATCGCTATTCTTATGGGTATTACGCTCCAGGATCTGATAAATGGCAAACATTCTTCGCCATTTTATCGCGCAACTACAACAGGAGATGATCCCAAAGTCCTCCTTGCGGCAGCCGCAATTCCTTCTCTACCAGCACATCTCCAACCAACGCTGCCCCAGATTCTCTTTCCCCATAACTCAAACCTTGACCTTCTGCCCTTTCCTGTTTTGCGGGCGCGAGCTATAACCTTGGCTGCGGCAACTCCTCAACTAGTCAATCCCAAAGAACTTAAGATGGACATCCTCCGCGATGGGTTAATTTGTTGGTATAGCAGAAATGACAACAGTAATGTCATTGGGCAGCCTTGGGACATCCATAGCTGGGAGGCAGCGTCATGGTTCAAGAAGAAGTGGCGTATGTTATTTGACGAAGAAGAAGATAATTATCACTTCTGCTGGGATCCTTTTCGAGGTTAAAACGAGTGGTAAGGCTGTACAAGGTCTATCCCCACCCCTGTCGGATGCTTGCTTTGCTTATAAAGGCTCATGAGTTGTAAGGCGGGTTAGCGAACGCCTTTCAGTAAGCCTAGTCCGGTGTTGCAAACACGGGTACCAATAGAAATAGGGGTAAAGTCTATCGGACAAGTTACCCGGATCATGACGGTACCAGGTCATTATTAGGCGCCTGGGGCCAATCAGGTACGAGGTACTGGAAACCACGATCATTGCATCTATCAAGTTATCTGAGAACTGCTGTCGTTGGACGTGATCAAGGGTGGCAACACATGATGGATCATGAAGATCAGTCATCCATATTGTCAGTGTAATATATCACAAGATCTTGTCAAAAGCTTCAAGTTTGCTATTTGTTTCTTCAAAAGGAATATATTTACTACCAAAAAGCGATTATGCTGCCTACTAGTACTGAAATGAGCATTCTGCAATCTAATGTTAATACGCCTTTGCGAAGCGTAAATAAATACGCTGTTAGCGGGCAATTATTTGCGGGCACGCCTTGCAGTGTTTATGGGCAATAAAATTTGTGGAATTCTATAAGTCTTCCTAATGCGTTCAAGCTGCACAATTTTGAACCCTTAAGCTCCAACTCACAGCTCTGCCAAATCCATCAGATGCTGCGTGCCATCAATTCCCTCTATTGCAACAAGAGCTGTCTCCGAGCACACACACTTCGTTCGACAGTCCTGAGGGGCGCCATCCAAGCAAACCTTGCCCTTATCCTTGATGCAGCCACACTTCTGCCAACAGATTTTCTTCGTATCCAAAGGCATTGTCTTGGGGCAAGCCAACATCGACGGCCAAAGGCTCTCAACCTCAACGGTGGAAGTTGGCTCATCGGCGATAACCTTTGTGGGTAGGTCCTCAGGCAATGACTCAATATCTGGCGTCATCTCATAGTCGTTGGAAGCGCCGTTGGCTTTCCCCTGGTCAAAGCAGATACAAGGATACCTTCCCTTGTACCCTCGGGGGCCCTCGTAGCAGAAGGCTGGGGCCGAGCTTCCACAGTTGAGGGTTCCGGTGGTGCAAGAGCAGGAGCTTTTACAAGCTTGGTATTTCGTCAGAATTGGGCAGCGGAGCTGGAAGGGCGCAGAGAAATCAATGTTGACAGCTAAAGACACCTTAACAGGCGTGGCGAGGACAGAGCTTAAAGCAAGAAGCTGAGAAAGGAGAAGCTGCTGTGATGCAAGGTCAGAACCGGGTGGTATCACCAGTCGCAAATTATTTAAGCTTACATTTGAGAACCGCATGGTTTCTGTGTGACTCAAGGTTTCTCGAGAGACTTGCGATGAGCCGAGAGAGTTACTGCTGAAGTTAATCTAATGATGTTTGCTAGGTCCGTCACAGGAATGCTCATATAGAGGTAGGATGATGTTGCGATTATTTGATGGCTAGAAGTTCGAGTTATCAATTCCCACATCCCAAGAGTTCTTATAGTCATTCTGCAGCCTTCAATGTCGTTTACTGATTCTAGACCCAAATTTTCATTCAGCTTGGCGTTAGTACTGCCGATGTGCCGCCCTGATCACACCTGAACAGAGGAATTATTGGTGCACTATCGTAGCTGAATGTCGGAACTATTGACGCACCCCTTACATAGTGGATCATTATTTGGCCAATATGCTAAAGCTATTTAGGTAGGGCTTGGCATGCTTAGATCTAATGCCGCGGAACGAGCACATCCTGGATCTCGGCAAGAACAAGCGATGGTGCTACTTTCACTGTAACATTCCCTCACTTTACCATTTCACAGTTCTTGGGCCATCAACACTTCTCCAAGTTCGAGTTAGGATGGTCAATGCTGCTATTTCTCTTGCGATGCTTTCAGATAACAGAAGATGAACCCAAGCGCAAAATTAAGTGCATCGTTGGCAAAAGAATTGTAACAGCCATCATGTTGATTTGTTCGGCATTATGATAACTTCGCAGTAGAATTCTTTATGGGCTGGTATTCAAGCTCAATTGCTAATTTGTAGACATAGACATCACGTCTTTTCATAATTCAGCCTAACCTAACAGACGGCCATCACATTGAGAAATGACTTCTAGAACCATCTCATCATCTAGCTAATCTCAAGTACGCCCATTGCGACCATATACAGCCCTAAGCCGACCCTTTGATCAACAGTGGTTCCGCCAAATAACAGACCCTGCTTGATGATAGCCGCCTTAGAGGCAGGCAAATTCTTAACCATCCACGCATTATAGACATCAATGTTGGTCGCGCGATCAAAGTTATTATCCTCATAGTATTTTTCGATCTTGAGCGCCACTGCATTGTTATGGGGCTTCATGAAGATTTGCATCAAGATTGAGCGCACCTTGCTACGGTATGCATCATCTTTAATAATGTCGCTCCCACCTGTACTGGTTGAAGTGGGTGTTCTCAGCTGGCGGTATGCCACGGGGTTAACATCCATGATAAGAGACTCCATGTTGACTAAGCGCTCTTGCTGTTTATCGGTGTTAGTTCTTGAACAGGACATATGGTGACAATTGTTGACACTTACACTCATGAGGCGCCATAATCGGTGGTTTTTGACAGTCGTAGCCCAAGCAGGTGGGTTGGAAGTGAGCAACGTGTCGCCTCCATGAGCATCCCACGTGAGGCGTGCGTCTTGATACAAAGACGCGGTCCCCTCCTCATTACCGGTCGAGTCAACCTTAGCAACATTGAGCGAGCCACTCACTTTTGGAGATTGGATGCTAAGCCCTGCAGCCTTTTTCAGCTGATCCTTGATCTGATTAAGACTGGACTGCTCTGTGCTGATGACTTTCCGAGTGCTGTACAAGTAACCACCGAGTGTGAACTTGGTAATGAAGACGGTTCCTAAAGTGATGAAATTATGAGCAAGTAATTCAAACTATCCTCATGTTAGTAATGGGACATACCGTATCTGCGGAAAAAACGGTCTCTGCCGGCAGCATCAGTGACTCGTTTGGCATCTCTCAGACATTCCTCAGACAGCTCGAGGTCCTCAGGATCGACCTCGACCACGACACGAGGGAACTGTGATTATTTTGTCAGTTTTACCCCTTGCATGCGGCTCTGTATAATCCTTACATTGTAGGTAACAGCCAAGGAGTCAACACTTGTTTGCTTCGAGTCTTGCTTGATGTTGGAGTGTTCTTGCTCGAATGAAGCAGAAACGGAAACCGGAACTGCTGCTCCTCCTCCACTGTTGATGTCGAATGTCAGCAATTGTAACTCGATTTTCAGGCATGAGCAACAGATTCGACCTAACTTACATGCTTCCACCAACAGCGACGGAATTGAATCCCTCTTTGGTTAGAGTGTGTTGCCACTGGTCTCTGATCTCCGTAACTTCAACGCTAGAATCGTCATGGATATAGAATGGAGGAATCGGACGAATATAAGCCTGAAAAAAATAGGAGTCAGAATAAAATACATCTAATACAATCAAAACCGCTTACATTGCATTCGTCGTTCTCAGTTGAGATCTTTTGTTTGGTCGTAGCTTGAGATGCAAGTCTAAAAGCTGGTGCCAGAGAGTCAACCACTTGAAACGGCATTATTAAATCACACTAAGATTGGAACTCACCTCTCTTGCTAGCTTTGACAAAAATATTCTTCTCAAAGTCATACCAGTAACCGTGGAAAGCGCGCGTATTGCGAAAAACTGTCTCCCAGTCGTCCTCTGTCATCTCTGCAGGTTCCTTGATCTTTTCTCCATACTCGGCAGGATTTGCAGCATAGCTAGCCGATAGACCCGCAAGCTCGCGGTCAGCGAATGTGAGCAGCTTACCGCGCTCAAGGCTGCCGGAACTGATGGATTCCAAGAGTTTTGCCATATTCTCATTAGTAGCGGGTAGCGCCATGGGAGTGGATGGAGTTTTGCCGTCAGTGACCCTGATGGTCAAAGTGGCTATACCGGGTGCCGCGACAGGAGCTTTCTCCTCTTCAGGCTGATCATTCTTCTTGTCTTCAGAACCTGCCTTCTCATCGCCATCTAATTTCTCTTCCTTCTTGGCTACTTCTTATTATTAGATGCCTGTCATCCGACTGTTGGAACACACAGGAACTTACCAGCATTATTCTTCGCAGCTGGCTGAAGAATTCCTTGACCCTCTCTGGACAATGACATATAGTACGCGAGGCTAGTTCCATCATTAATGCGACTCTTTCCATCCACAGTAAAAAAGAACTTAGTCGAGCTTGGGACTGATTGTTAGCGATTCTTGCTTGGCAGCCTCTCTTGCCTTAGACACCTACATGTTGCATCTGGTACGAACTTGAGCCAACTTGATGTTTGTAGGGTCCGGCCCAAGCTCCGAATTTGAGAACGATGGAAAACTTGTTCCCAGAGGGCCATCAACGGCAATGTGGAAGTTTGGGACTGCCATGTCGAACAATTGCAAAGACTTTCAGAACCAAAGGGCCTAAGAACTGTTGTAAATCGAGAAGAGAGACTGAGTGGTGGTTTTCAGTCTCCTGGCAAACGACCACCAGGCACACGGGAACGGTTAAACACTTTCATAACGTGCGATATCATTGTAATCACAGTCAGAAAGAGTTGTTCAGCTCTCGACAAGCTGGTCTTTTCGCCTTTCAAGGACTCAAAACAGTATCGTCTCATGTTTGTGCTACTAGTTTTAGATAGCGCTCTCGGTATATCGCTAGTCGTTCCATCTTAGGGCTAGTTTACATGTTTTTGGGCTGCTGAACGGTCAATAGTGTACGGTAAGGCTGGATAACTGCTGTGGATGCTGATCATCCCTGTTTCACTATTTGGTCGGCCCGTTCGATCTAGCTGGTTCTGCACTAGAGGACTGCATAGTACTGCGCTAAAGGGCGGGATGGCATCCACAGCACGGTAAATGCCACATACTAAGAAACTAGCGGTATGCATCCCGCCTGTTTAAATCACTTTATTTCGTCCCAATGTTTCTAGACGAGCATTACTGTACAGTATGTTAATACATAAGTTGGGAGCTGATCAATAGATCTCTAGGATTGAGGATGTTTTGTCCAGATTGGGACTCTTACACCAAGCTATTGGATCTTGGCATTGCTAGAGCTCGAAAGAGGTCAACTAAGTCTGGACGTCCGCCTATCGTTTCTAAGAGTCAAGCATTGGAAGAGGCAAGCTGAGCAGCCACCAGGTCAGAAGCCCTGTTCAACTTGCCGTCGTCCATTATTCAGACTAGCTGTAATCATAATTGTGAATTGTAGTCCTTTGTGAAGAGAATTATTGCATATACACCCCATACAGACATAGCCAACACCTCACACTGTTATTAGTATTTAAGGCCTTGACCTCAGTACTTTTTTACATCAGCTTCAGAACTCAAGCATTCTTCACTTCAATATTAGCGACATCAATATCGTCTTGTTTTTACTGCCAGCTCAATCAACTTCTCAGTCGTTGTCATCATGGGTTCTGTGGATACTACCGCGTGGACACCCAAAGGCGATGCTAATGAGCTGTTGAAGCAGGCCTTTGGTGATCTCAACACCTCAAACGACAAGGTGGTTATTCAATCTGCAAGCGAGACGGGACCCCCAAGCTTTATTCTCAAGTCAAAGGGCTACTTTGGTCCGTGAAACTAGGATTTTAATATTAAACTTTACACAGCTGACACAGCCTAGACCTCCAATCATATGTCTTGACAGGAATGAGGTTCCCGACATCCAAAGAGGCATTTGAGAAGAAAATGCCAAAGGAAGCATTCAAGAAACTTACAAACCTTGATCCCACCATCTATGAGGTTTGCCAACGCCCTCAAGGTTTAAGCATCAGTTCTTAAAGGCATGTTACTAACATCGAGCCCAGAGAACAAGGGATTGTATGTCCAATATTGGTAGCACTTGCTATGATTATCACCAGAACCATCTGAGCAAGCTAGGTAACTCACCAAACTTTTCATGATCGGCATGCAACTGCTTGTCTAACCCGTACCAGTAACCGCTGGCCACACTGCAATTGCTTATAGTGACTATGCTGTCAAGATGTTATCTGAAGCAAAGGGCGTCAACCTGCGATATCAAATCAACATCTTGACGGACAGTCAATACGCAGACAACAGTGAAAATTCCATCAGGGTCCTAGGAGTCGCCGGGAAAGCCGCCAGGATGACACTCAGGATGCTTCAAAGCGACGCTGACAAGAAGAAGGAAGAGGTAGACAATATCAAGGAGACCATGATCACCGTATGCTCCCGTGATTTCCTAACTTTCGCTTCGGCACGACACTAACCCGGCACTCAGTTCAAAACCAGCACAATGAGTTTCCTAGAGGACGTTAAGTATCTCACCAAAAAGTACACTGGCAATCCACCTCCTGTTGAAGGAACGCCTTACTTCACATTTCTCAACGCCGAGCTCGAGAAGCATGAGAAAGAGTTCTGGGACACGCTAAATAAGTACAACGGAGTATTCGATCAATGGGTACGTAGAAGTATCTACCTAAACGTGTCTATTGGCCGACTCTTAATGGCAGAACTGACGTCCTTCTGTGTCCACTAGAAAGATGCAACTTACACGGCCATTGGTTCTGTTTTGATTCCCGGGGTGGGCATGATCCTCATGGCCGTAAACGCCAACAAAGCAGCGAAACTCAACACGGCCTGGCACAAACTGCTTGAGCAGATTGAAGAAATCAAGAAACAAAAGCTCGAGGAGACCACCTTGATCTTGTTCGTCAGGGAGCTGATCAACCAGTTTGACTTGATCGATGACAAGATGGAAAACGCCATCTTAGCGATGACGGAGCTTAGCGGCCTCTTCGCTGCTCAGTCCAAGTGTTATAATGATATCAGCTTAGGGCTCCAAGGCATGGACTTTTCTATCGATATGGAAGATTGGGAGAATCGCAAGGCCTTTATTGATTATAATCTGGAAGAAACTATCAACAAGCTCAAGGATGTTAGTTACGATCCCTTATCTCAATCACTTACAATAATCATGCTAACCAGCCTCAAAAACAGCTCAAAAAAGTAGCGACGGAGTTCAGTACAAGTATTGTCAACCAAGTCACATTGTAGTCTACCGCATTAACAAGCTTACCTTTTTGTTTTCCAAGGTGTAATCTTCAAGGAAACCGAAGACATTATCAACTCCTTCCTACCAGAAGATCAGCATGTCCATGTTGAGGAACTTTGGAAGAAGCTTTCCGAGGACGATAAAAACAAGGCCAACGAGTTCCTGAAGGACAAGGGTGTTGATGTAAAGGTCGATGAGATCCTGGATCATGTTAACCCCGAGGATGTTAGAAAGGCTAAGGAGGTGGCAGAGAAGGTGCATAATATTGGTAGGTTCTTGGGGTGGTAGTTAGTTAGATGGTATGAAAGGAGGGGTGATAAGCAGGACTTTCGCCATGTGACAGTCCAAGCTAAAGAGACCAGTATAAGTAGTTAAGAGTTCTTAATAAAATAACATAAGCGCCAAAGTTTGCCCCGAACTCCAGTACTGAAGCGCCATACATCAGTCCGCCCCTTTTCAGCCATTTAGCATCGGCTGGTAGTGAGCCGTATTGTTGGTTGTCTTTATTAGGGGATTGAGACATGGAAGCATCCATAATATGTCTAGAGAAGGAAGAAATAATGTTTATCTAATAGACTACCAAGGACTAACAGGATAATTGGTTAAATAGCTAATAATCTAGCCAGCAGTCCAGCAAGGCGCATCACCAACTTAAAAGAGGTCGAACCCAGAGCAATATAACCACATACTGATAAACTGGCAAGACTAGTTTGCAATAATTAAATGGTATGCCCTCACAATGTATAATTTAACCATCGAGATTAGGATCACTCTCTCTCAGCATCATCCCAAATGTACATCTGCGTCTAATTGTCTTCTATCTGCTGCAGCTGCTCTTCTTCAGAAACTCCCGGTGCCTTTTTATAGCGCACAGTATGTCCAACCGGGTCTTTACCGTCGGCGTCCTCAGGTTGTACAGGCTCTGACAATTCGATAGAGTGGGCGACACGTAGTATTGTGGAGAACTTTGTCATGTACGAGGAGCCACCATTATAATGGATCGAGACAATCCCGAGAAGGGTCATGCCAAGGGCAATCCCGTAGGCCAGCCAGAGAGTTCGTGCTGCGTATGAGTAAATCACAGCGTAGGCCGTCAGTGTCACGGTCGTTCCTGGAGGTGCGTAAAGGGAAGAGTAATTGGGCCTGTAGGTGTATCAGCGAACTGTACAAAAGAATTAACAGTAGGATTTGGAAGATTGTGAGGCTAACTGCAACAAGGGAGCGCTCATCAGGGATATAGTGGCATTCCGGAATAGCTCCTCCATTACGCCGGCTACAGGGATGGCTGACTTAGGCGCTTGCTCAACGGAAAGGCCATTCCACAACACACCACCGTCCTCCACCGCTAACAGGAGAGAGGCCGTGCTGCCGTCCATATTAAGGGACTGTAAGAAGTTGAAATCTTCCGTATTCAGGAGTGGCGTCAATACCATTTGGGTATCGATCGTTTGCGCCGCCTGGCCATTCTTTCTACCTGATGGAAACTCATGGGTGACGGAACCCACAAACATGCGCCCGAAAGCGTCCATAACTGCCTGTTAGGCAAAATTCTGGACATCCCGGAGATTATAGTCGGACGGGACTCCCAGCGGACCTGCACCTTCGACGCCTTCAAGGCCTGTGACGAAGTCGAATGAGCCCTGCATGGCCAGCCCCACATTCTGAAGGTTGTTAATGTATGTGAAGTTAACCACATACGAGGTGTTATACATCCTACATCTTGTTATGGTCATGTTGGCTACTTGCGCAAGGGCATTTTGAGTAAATGGAATTGAACTATTGCTTGAGTTTAAGCAAAACATATCCATCGTCTCTTGAAGCATGCCCGGTAGGGCGGCAATATAGAGTGCTAGTGCTTGTTGTAATTGTACACTACTGAATTGCTGTCGGCCGGCATCAGTATATCAGCAAAATTTAAACTTGTAAAATCAATCCGGGAAACCCTGACTATCGATGTGGATGTTGCTACTGACCACCCAACGTTAAGGGTTCTCACAGGCGTACCAAGTGGATATTAGCGGTATGGAGGAGCAGTGGGAGCTCTTCGTTCAGCAGAAGGTTTGTTTTACGCATAATGGTATCCCAGCAAAGGCACTATACTCACCTGATTTTTTGTGAAAGAGCTTCAAGCGAGTTATTTCGTTTGGTGGCTGGGCATTCAGCACCGATACTAGTACATACGACATCTTTCATGATCTACCTGTATATGGTACTACACTCATCACAAGCATTGTCAATTTGTGAGCACTTGGAGCATAGATGGCGTCGATACCGATTGGGAGTATCCTGTATGTTACGAGATAACTTTTTAACAAGATTTATGCAGGTAGACTTAGACTAACAATGGAGCAAGGGCGAGCCTGATATTCAGGGAATTCCACCAGGAAGCGCAAGTGACGGGAGTTATTATCTTGCCTTCCTTCAACAGCTGAGAGCAGCACTTCCAGACAATGTCTCATTGTCTATGGCCGCCCCGGCCTCATATTAGTATCATCAAGGATTCCCAATTGCCAATATTGCCACCGTTGTCGACTACATAATATATATGACATGTAAGCAAGGCTGCCACTCAACCCTACTCCATCTGCCCCAGTTGCATAGCTTCACGTCGTTAAAGTTTTATTTAATTCAACAGACGATTTACATGGCCAGTGGGATTACGGTAACGAATGGGCTGACCCCGGCTGCTCTAGCGGAGGTTGTCTGAGGAGCCATGGTAAGATCCCTCCTGTTCAAATCTTTATGGCCGAGTGGCACTATTCCTCGATTCGACGCGTCCTAACCGAGTATGCGTTTAGTCAATCTTACAGAGACATTACAGGCATTGTCTATGATCACCAAGGCCGCCGTGCCAAGCAACAAGATCGCTGTAGGGGTGACGAGTTATGCGCGCTCGTTTCAGATGGTAGACCCATCTTGCTCTGGGCCAGATTGCCCGTTCACTGGACCTGAGTCTGGGGCAACCCCGGGATCGTGTACCCAGGCAAGATTCAAGACGCTAAGGAGAAGAAGGGCTATTAGCTAACTGGTGTGTAGACCGCTGACTATATTAGCAACGCCGAGCTTAATGCTATCATCAACAACTCATCTTATCGACGCAAATCTATGATAACGACAGCGATTCTAACATCCTCATCTACGGATATAATTAGGCTAGTTACATAGATAGCAATACTAAAGCAGGGCGTATACAGAAGTACATTGACTTGAACTTTCTTGGTACAACGGATTAGGCCGTTGATCTACAAGAATACGTTAGCAGTGGCATACCGAGCAACAGCGCCTCAAGTAATTCGCCAGGGGTGAAACCCACCTCAAGCAGCTCGCCTGGAAATGCCGCCTCAAGCAACTCTCCAGGAGTCAAAACTACTACAAGTAGTTCACCAGTAGCTGCTTCAAGTAATTCGCCAGGAGTGAAATCCACCACAAGTAGCCTAGGAAACGCTGCCTCAAGCAATTCACCGGGGGTAAAAACCACCTCAAACAATTCGCCAGGAAATCCTGCCTCGAGCAACTCGCCGGGAGTGAAAACTACTACGAGCAGCGCACCAGGAAATCCGGCCTCAAGGAATTTTCCAGGGGTGAAAACTACTATAAGCAATTCAGGAAACGCTGCTTCAAGCAATTCGCTAGGGATAGCCCCCACTACGAGCAATTCACCAGGAACCGCGGCAAGCAATTCACCAGGAGTGAATACTGCCACAAGGCGGGGCCGATTCCGGAGTTAATGTTAATGTTGGTCATGTGCACAGCAAAGACCTCTTCAGCAGTCTACTTCGTAATATTATACATATGTTCTCACTTGAAAGGAGCGGTCACTTCCTACGTAGCCCGGCAAATGAAGCCCAGAGGAAGTTGGCTCTATCTATTGCATATCCTCCACAACGACCTTGACAGGTACTCTCCAAATGACAGGAAACACCCGTTTACGTATCTAATGGAACTCTTAGGCCATTCTTAGAAATGTTATTTTCTGTTTACCTATAGATCTCTTTGACTAGCATCTGGAGGATAATCTTGGCTGCTATATTTTTCTGGGGCCATTTACTAAACATTATAGACATACTCGTGGCCGAGGCTACTTTCATGTTATGACTAAGAGAACTTGTTCATACTCTAGTAATAATTATAGAATGCATGATTAAGGGCGTTTGATTAAGAAAAAATGAAAGCAGAGACAAGACGCAGAGATAGACAGCAAGAAAGTGAAGAGCCTGCCATACTTATGTATTGCGTTTATTGACAACGGAGTCTTTTCTGAAGCCGACGGTGTTCCTAAGACGGCAAATGGTAAATTGTGGTATGGGTAACGGAATGGGGAGACACCCTTCCGAGAATCTTTTGCAGGACCGTCGCGTCACAGCACGCAGATGACCCAAAGTCCACCCCTTAGTCCAGCTCTATGTAGCGCATATGAGCAACTCAAAGCCGGGGATAAATAAAGCCACTGTGGATCTCACTGTCAAAGTGAAAGCTGCAATCTTTTTTAATGACTTTGATACAACATTATAAACAACAACGAGGGCATTGTCTCTCACTCAGTCGCTCTCTCCGGTATCCCGTCAACTTCTGCAATGTTATCCGCGTGAGCTCTGCAACTAAATGGGTCAAAAAGACCGCATCCAGCAAGCCTCATTGTTCTCCAACCACCATTATTTTTTTCCCATCGGTATGATTCCGAAGCAGATGCAGCTAAATATGGGAAGATCAATGTAACAAGATGTTCGTAGATGGCTCCACAATGAATGATGCCCTGGCTCAGAGAGCAGACGCAGCTCTATATATCCACATTAACTACCGAGCTGGCTTCAGGGAGCGTAAGTGTCGACATAGCACAACTTATATCGCTGAACTACGGCGACGTGGCCTCTTCTCCATTATGCAAGGGTACATAGATGTTTAAGTTGTCCTTTACGTGACTATGAGGAGGGTGCATTTTTACGAAGCTTTTTTTAAGCATAGGTAAGTTGTGGTGTACTACTACTCCGTACAATCTGCAAACTCAGCCCATGCCCCACATGAATCCGACAGCCATATATTTTCTGCCCCACTCGCAAACATAGCTACAACATTCCGCGCCCTTTCTATTTTAACATTCCTTGAGCTCTTTTCGACAGATCAGCAGCTGGATCTAATATTTTCATCAAGGCAAGATGATTCAAGGCAGAGTGTTGATCATTGCTGGGTCAGACCCTTCCGGAGGGGCGTACGTACACTTGTTTCTCACTTGTCATATTCGCTCATCCCACTCGATATCACCTTTCTTGCATGAGAGTCAATTGATACGACGACAGCTGCTCGTCCAACATTCACACTCATTCACTTCTCAATTACCCCCTGAGTCTCAAATTAAGAGCATAAAATGATGGATTTTTACTGATACCAGTTCCTGAACACAGTGGCTTGGAAGCAGACCAAAAAGTCCTCGCCGCACATGGCTGCTACGGCATGACTTCAACGACTGCGCTAACAGTACAGAATACGAAAGGTGTGACGGGCGTACATGTCATACCTTCGGAATTTGTGGGAAGGCAGATTGAGGCGTGTCTTGAGGATGTAGGAGCTGACGTGATCAAAACGGGTGAGTCTACACCTTATGCGTTATAAGGAAGATGCTAACAAATATGTGTAAAAAGGGATGCTGGCATCTGCAGAGACAATCGAAGTCATTGCAAATTTGGTGACGAAGTACAAAATCTCAGCTCTAGTAGTCGATCCAGTAAGGCAACCAACGTCCTTTGCACATTATGAAGCTGACAAAGGTTGCTTTCGTTCCCAGGTCATGGTCTCAACATCTGGAGCTCAACTCCTCCCCCATGAAGCCATCGCGCAACTATCTCAGCACCTCCTCCCTCATACCACCATCCTCACTCCCAATATCCCAGAAGCTACCCTCCTCTTGACGCAGAATGGTCACGAAGTTGGC
The DNA here is from genome assembly GCA_030278935.1 of Trichoderma polysporum. Classification (NCBI taxonomy): domain Eukaryota; kingdom Fungi; phylum Ascomycota; class Sordariomycetes; order Hypocreales; family Hypocreaceae; genus Trichoderma; species Trichoderma polysporum. Next base: position 28,681 of record JARFTM010000200.1, on the reverse strand, counting down.
GAGATTCAGTCAGTCGGCGATGTTGAAACCATGGGACGCAAGATCCAAGAGCTAGGACCGAAGTGGGTGCTGGTCAAAGGAGGCCATATGCCGTTTCGAAGGGACTTTACCGTAGCGAAGACGGATGACGAGAAAGAAGTTGTTGTTGACGTTCTGGTTGGGCCTGAGGGAAGCATATTGCGAGTGGAGAGTCCATATCAGAAGAGCACAAGCACCCATGGAACAGGCTGCTCGCTAGCCTGTAAGTATATCTCAATGAAGACAACAAGCTGTACAGGAATAATACTGACTACAATATAGCTGCCATTGCAGCCCGTCTCGCTCAAGGCGCTGATGTCCCAACCGCTGTCCGCGGCGCTTGTAGGTACATCGAAGCCGGCATCAAGACAGCGCCCAAGCTTGGCAGTGGAAATGGGCCGCTCGACCACTTCCACTCGACATACACTCTTCCTTTCTCTCCGTAAGTGGTCCTCGTCAGCCCACTCTACTCTTACTCAGCTAATAATCTTCATACAGAGGATACTTTGTAGAGTATCTACTGGAACACCCAGCTGTACGCGACGTATGGAACGAGTTTGTGTATCACCCTTTTGTCATGGCCCTAGGCGATGGGACGCTGCCGGTTGAGTCGTTTAAGGGATACATTATTCAGGACTACCTTTATCTGGTAAGTTGCCTTTATCAATAACGTACAAGAGCAGCGCGTGTTCATATTACAGCCATACTAACGTCGATTGACAGGTTCACTTTTCCAGAGCGAATGCACTAGCTGCATACAAAGCAAAGAGTATCGGCGATATATCAAGAGTACGTCCGATACAAAGCTCAGAAGGGAGAAAAGCTAACAACCATCAAAGTCAAATGAAATTGTCTCCCACATTCTCCACGAAATGAAACTTCACATCAACTACTGCAACTCCTTTGGCATCTCCGAGCCCGAAATTCAAGCCACACAAGAACTCCAAGGCAAGCCCAATCTCTTTCCACATATATCTATATATAAGAAATTGCTAACCTTTCCATAGCCTGCACAGCATACACTCGCTACGTCCTCGACATCGGCCAAAGCGAAGACTGGCTCGCACTCCAAATGGCCCTCGCGCCATGCCTCCTCGGCTACGGTGCCGTAGCGAAAATGCTCCACGAGCATGCCGATACGGTCCGTGACAGAAACACGTACTGGCCGTGGATTGAGAACTACAAGGCGGATGACTATGTCGAGGCGGTGAGACTAGGAAGCGGTACGCGAAAATTGCCTTATAGATACTTTTAACCCCAAGACAGAAGCTGACTTTGGTGGTGGTAGAACTCCTTGAGAAGAGCATTCGATTACAGTCCCCAAGTCGGATTGAAGAGTTAATTAAGATTTTTGTACACGCAACAAAGGTAAGATTAGAGCAGCCACCAAATTTAGGGGTACTTTACTAACAAGTGTGTGCGGCAGATGGAGATTGGGTTTTGGGAGATGTTTCCCTACAAATAGGCGGATCGAATTATATAGACTTTCTTTGTATGATGGTATGAAAACATAGAAGCGACTATGATGAGATAGATCTTTAGATAGACCGAGTGACTATATAGCTTCAGCAATAACCGAACCGCTCCTTGAGATTCCGTCGAAAAGGTTGTTCTTTGTCCCTTTCCGCTTCTTATGCACAAACTCCCTCTTTCTTCTTTTCCCTAGACAAAATAACAAAATACAACATTATGCTGCATCTCATCTCCCCCTCCACATCGCAGATTCAACCCTCCTCGGCTCCTCTCCATCAGGCATCATCATATCAAATCCCTGCTCCGGCAAAATTTCCGGCACCGCAGGAACCCCATCCTCACTCCTACTCGCCACGGCTCGCTTCGTTCGGCGGGATTGCTGATGTACCCAAGAGGAAACGGTGCGGAAACGCGGACGCATGTCCTCCGAGGAGTTTGTCAAGACGGTGTCTCTGTTGTTGCGGGAGAATCGGCTGCTGAAGCTTTTCCTCTCAGGGCTAGTCCTGGCGGAATTGAGGTTAATATTTGAGTTAACGGGACTAGTTTGGGTTGGTTTAACAGCAGTGGCAGCAGCAGCAGTGGGGGGGTGAATGATGATTATGTCCCCGTCGCCAAAACCTGACGATAAAGAGGAGGCATCGCTGATGCGAGTGTTCATGCGCGAGGGTGCCAAAGTTTGCGATCTTGTGTTGTATGAACTCACACTCACACTCGCCCTCGCATTCTCTAAATGGGCCGCCGCCGCCCTCCTGGATGATTGCTTAGCCACCGCGGAAGGTGGCGGCGGTGTAAGCCTAGCCGGCTCCAAAATGTCTGACATAGAGTCGCCATTGACTGGTGTACGGAAGATCATCCCGTAGGAATTCACCGTCACTCGCTGTGGTGGTGTCCCAGCTCCCAATCTCCTCTCTAACAGGCCACCAGTTTTCGACGCCAGCGTTGGGGCGGGTTTCTCATTTTCGGGAACATCGCCATGTTTAGAGTCATCAATATTACACCAGCCAAGGGTGCCTGGCAAGAGACGGCCTCTCATAGATGTAAATTTATCGTTGACTCTGCTGGAAACACGCCGAGGGCCGTCAAAAATGTCGGGGGAAGGAAAGCTGGCTGGCCAAATGCTCTTTCTGCCAGCAGATTTACGCCTGGACAAACGCCAAAGAAACCAAGCGAGAGCTAGAAGGATGAAAAATCCACCTGATATCGAAATAGTAAGTTTTATGTATGTCGAAAAAATGCCTTCGGCTCAAAGATGCGCACTCACCAATGGATGTAGTCGCAATGACGGCTTTTTCACCAGCTGGGCTTAGCCTGGAAGAGTATTCAGCCTTATGCCCCTGAACAATAACTGCTGTTTCGCTTGGGCTTGGAGCACTCGTCATTGTAGTCATCTCTGCTCTCGTCTTTGTCCTCGCCGTTTGATCTGGCAAAATGACGGATGTTGTGAAAGAGCTAGTTACGTCCCTCGTACGACTAATGCTATACCGTTCCCCAGCTCCCTCTGTTGACTGCGTTTCATAAGGTGGCGGAATAGCTGCCGTGAGGGAGAGAATAGATCGAGTCGATGTTGAGGAGGTAGACGTGTTGCTAGTTGATGTTGCTGGATCATCATCACCACCGTCATCATCACTATCGCCGTCATCGTCGCTGTCACTGTCACCACCGGTGGACGTGCTTTTTGGTGGGGGTGCGCTAAAGGAGGTTCTGGGAGGGCTCGTAGTGGAAGGCGATGGAGCTCCAAGATTTTCAGATATCCCGTTTGTGGCCGATGCTGCTGGGGGGATAGAGATTGAAGGTGGTGGAGGCGGCGGCGGCTGAGGAGCAGGAGCTGCAGGAGGCGGCGATGGCGGCGATGGCGGCGATGACGCAACTGGAGGAGCGGCTGGTGGAGTGGACGGTTCTGACTTTGGATGTGGTATAAGAGCAGCAAGTGGGTTTGGTGGCAATGAGGGCAAGGGGAGGGGATGAGGAAGAGATAGGCCAAAATCGGCGTGGTCTTGGTCGTCGTCCCTATCCCCATCCTCGCCCAATGATTCTGAGAGACTCCTCTTCAATAGTCCTCCGGCAGAGATGGGATTGCTCGCTGATTCCAGGCCGTTCATAAGGCGATCTCCGAATTCCTCCTCGGTGCCGCTTCTAGTAGACCCAGGAGATGTGTTTGAGTTGTGGTCGGCAGAAAGGCCTTGTAGTGAGACGTTCACTTCTAAACTTTTCTTCCTGCACCTGAGCCACAGCCTTCTCTTCGTACATGATACGTCGCGTGTCTGTATCTCTCTCTCTCCAGGTTCATCAAAACGTCCGACACCCGTTTGTCTTCTCTGCCTCTTGGAGGTCGGCGCCATAGTTCACTGTCCCCCTCGCTTTAACACAACGTTACTGTAGACCAGCTTCAATCAACGTGCGTTTAATTCATGACAAGATCCAGAATATTCGTTTCGAAAGTAAAGAGGCGTGGAAATGCGTAACCATTCATCGACCCGTGCGAAATCCAGTTCCGGCTTTTAATAAAAAAAATCAATAGAATAAACAATTTCCCATAGCGTAGAAAGAAAGTCAAGAAAATAACGAAAAGAATATCAAGAAAGCGTCGATTTTTCCCCCATCCTCTCTCAAAGAGGAAGTGTGAAGGAATGAAAGAAAAATCGTGGGGACGAGTTAAGAAGATGCCGCTTGGCTTTCCGGATCTTCAAATGATAAAATGGAGAAAAGATGGAACGCATGTAGCAGCCAAGAAACGCCGTATCGGGGAAACAACCTGAAGCCAATGGGCTTTCAGCTCCATTGTGTTACAGCTCGTAGATCCATCTTGCGCCTCCTCCTTCTCACGTTCTGGGGAAGGACGCAATGCTAGCCTCACTATAGAAGCATAACCCACCCATGTTGCGGGAATCTGCAGCTCTAGGAAAAGAGATGTGCTGTTAGTTGGACGTCCACTCCACCTCAATCTCATTTGGGGACAAGGGGCGAAGACACGGGTCAATCTCTGGCACTACACGGAGAAGACCGGACACCCTCATAGCGGTTTGAAGATGTGCTCGGATGCGATCAAAGCCTGAGCCTTTTTTCTCGTCTCAAGAACAAAGCCGGACAAGGTGCCACAAAAGCCCCGTAGCAGCCACAAGACTAGGCTGGATACGACGTTGAGGCATCAGTTCCATTCCAGGCAATCATATGAAAGACGGCTTGCTCCGTGCAATTAATCCGCAATGGGAATAAACAGGACGAAGAGCAAAAGGTGCGACAAGGAGGCCTCGAATGCAACGTTTGCACTCAATCGCTGCTGCAGCGGAACATGGAGTGTGTCGTCGAGCGTTTCAGGTGACGAAGTAGCGCTACGACATGAAACTACACAAGTCGGTGAGGAGTTCAGCTACCAATATTAGCAGTGGAAGTGGAAGAGCTGCACTCCTTCATATCACATACCAGTAGTACTTAGTACTCGGGTGATTCAAGGGCCGTAAAACAAAATGTATGCTGCCCTCTAGTAGACGTGCATCATGCATAACATGGCAAGCTCCCGATGTCAGATATCAAGATTGATCAAGATTTGAGATTACAGTGGCTGGTGGCTGGTGGCTAGTGGCTAGTGGTTGGTGAAGCAGGATAAGGCGGGTCGGTGGTGGCGTAAAAATAGTTACGCAGCAAGGGCAGATTAGATGGAGAAACAACATCGAACAAGACGCACGAGACTCTTGAACAACATTTGCAGTCTAAGGGCTACCTCGGCTGCCGAAAGCAGTGGCACACACTCCGTTTGTCTTCGTCCCTTAGATCAGTTCAATCTCTGGCCTTGAGCGGCTGACGCGCTGCGAAACACCTTGTTTGCACCTGATACGCATGTGAAAGCCGGATGCAGCTACACGTCCTGGGGACGGCCCAACTTCTGGGAAAGGCAGCCGACGACGACTCAAATTCTTCAACTCTAGAAGCCTAAGAGGTATATAAAAAGACTTGAATCCATCTTTCCTTCATGTGGCTCTACCCAGAAATTATAGCCAGCTTGAGCGCATCATGGGGTCTTTCCTGTTTCGACTCGATACTAGATCATATATATTTATAGTAGTACGTGGGGATGGTGGTGGAGGAGGGAACATATTCAGCAAACCCATGTGTCAGGCTCGCCTACTTCTACCTCCTCTCTGGAGATGGCTGCTTCTGACGATAGAGCAATGCCATGCAGTGAAGAAAAGCTGGCGCCTAGCTTTGGTCGTAGTCATACAGCCGAACGTCTTCGTCTCGTAGTGCACCCAGCGATACCGGCCAAATGGCGTGCCCAGGACATTCGTCGTAAACCGTCTAGCACCGTCACTTATTACTCATTGCAATGTGAAGCTTCCCGTAATAGCATGCAGCTAGTTCTCCAGAGGCTGTCTCGCTTCGCTCTCCTCCTTTTCTATCGTGGATCCTCCGAAAGATCCCGAGAAAGGGGCCTCGATCTCTCCGCAGAACCATCCAGTCAGCGCCGCTGGCCGGAGCAGCTTCGGGATCCGGTGGCTTCGATGGGGCTGTCCGTAAATCGTTAAAATTGGACCCGGATCTGGCAGCCCTGGACCCGGATCAAACCGGCAGTGGAAGTCCGCTGAAGAGTAGAAGAGGATCGAGAGAGAGGGGGACGAGAGGCTCAGGTTTGCTGCAGCAACCGCCAGAGAAGTCCGTCTGCCCTAGCCAGCGACTAGCAACTCGGGGGTCTCAATCCGCACGTCCTTGACGTTTTGATAGTAGCTGCAGCGGGCTCGGCCTTCCGGAAAGAAATTTGTCAAGATACACCGGCAGTGGACGGAGACTAGATTAGCACATGTCTGCAGTGATCCAAGTATTAATACGTCTCGAATCAGTCGAGTCAAGGTGACAAGAGTGTTGCTATCGCTCTCGCACGTCTTATCGCATTGATAGGGAAAACTTTGAGTGGGTGCCCGGCCCAATCAATTCTGCGTTATTAAATTTTGCAGCGGGAAGGCGGATCGTTAATGTGAAAAAAATAGAGGAAAAAAATTCGATCCGCTAAGCTCTCCTCCGGGCGTCATTCAACTTTTTTTTTTTAGCCCTTCGTGCCCTGGTAGAGCCACCTGGGAAGCTCGAGCTCCATCTTCTTAGCGCACGTCCTTGAATTGTTTCCTACAAACATCTTCAAAATATTGTTTTGATAGCATCATTGCTATTGCAGTATCTCTTCCTCTGCAACTGTCATTCCTACCACCCGGTGGTGTTGTTGATCCCGGCTCCGGAGCCCGAAGCAGATGGCTTCAACCCAGTCAATGAGAGCCCTTGCCAGGGCCGGCCCATTGGGTCCCAATGGCGTCGTCGCATCACGAGCATTTTCTACGGCTACGAGGGCAATGATGATGCGATCTGCCGCCAGGCCGTCTGTCGCCATGAAGCTTGCCAACTCTGGCCGCATTGCCTTCCGGAGAGCTTACGCCGACGAAGCACCCAAGCCTAAGCCCGGCAAGTTGCGCCGGACTTTCAGATGGGCTTGGAGATTGACCTACCTGTCTGCCATTGGACTCGTGGGATACACTGCCTATAGCATCTATGAGGATCGCCACCCCGACGAGCAGTATGAGCCTGATCCCAACAAGAAGACGCTGGTGATTCTGGGTGAGTCAACTACATGATAGAGAGGCCGATTGCGCTCACGTGTGATGCAAATATTTTGCTAACCGGAATTGCCGAAAACAGGAACTGGTTGGGGATCTGTTGCTCTCCTCAAGAAGCTCGATACCGAAAACTACAATGTCGTCGTTGTTTCTCCTCGCAACTACTTCCTCTTCACCCCTCTGCTGCCATCATGCACCACCGGCACCATCGAGCACCGCTCCATCATGGAGCCGGTCCGCGCCATTCTCCGTGGCAAGAAGGCCGCAGCTAAGTTCTTCGAAGCCGAGGCTACCTCCATTGACCCGGATCGCAAGGTCATACGCATTGCGGATAACTCTGAGATTAAGGGTGCTACCTCGGAGACCGAGATCCCCTATGACATGCTCGTTGTGGGAGTTGGCGCAGAGAATGCTACATTTGGCATCCCTGGCGTCAGGGAGAACAGCTGCTTCCTAAAGGAGATCGGCGACGCCCAGCAGATTCGCAAGAAGATCATGGATTGCGTTGAGACGGCCGCCTTCAAGGGCCAGACCCCCGAGGAGATTGACCGTCTCATGCACATGGTCGTTGTTGGTGGTGGTCCCACTGGTGTTGAGTTCGCTGGCGAGCTTCAGGACTTCTTCGAAGAGGACATCAAGAAGCTGGTCCCTGATATCAGCCCACGCTTCAAGGTCACCCTCATCGAGGCCCTGCCTAACGTTCTGCCCATGTTCTCCAAGACGCTGATCGACTACACTGAAAACACTCTCCGTGAGGAGAAGATTGACATTAAGACCAAGACCATGGTCAAGAGGGTCACCGATAAGACTGTCGAGGCCGAGGTTTCCCGCCCCGACGGCTCCAAGGAGCGCGTTGAGATCCCCTACGGCCTCCTTGTCTGGGCCACTGGAAACGCCGTCCGCCCCATCGTCAAGGACCTGGCTAGCAAAATCTCTGCCCAGAAGGACTCCCGCCGTGGTCTCGCCGTGAATGAGTACCTTGTCGTACAAGGCACCCGCGACATCTGGGCCATTGGCGACTGCGCTGTCGCTGGCTACGCCCCTACCGCACAGGTCGCCTCCCAGGAGGGTAACTTCCTTGCCCGCCTGTTCAACAACATGGCCAAGACAGAGAACCATGAGGCCCGTATTCAGGAGCTGAGCAGCAGTCTGAATCTCGAGAGCGGTAACTCCGCCGAGGCTGCTCAGCAGATTGAGCTCCTGGAGAGACAACTCAAGAAGATTCGTGATGTCAAGCCTTTCAAGTACAGCCACCAGGGAAGCTTGGCTTACATTGGCAGCGAGAAGGCCGTTGCCGACGTCAGCTGGTGGAATGGCAACCTGGCCACTGGTGGTAGCCTGACCTACCTCTTCTGGAGAAGCGCCTATCTCTCTATGTGCTTCAGCCGTAAGTGTCCCTTCGCACAGATTTGCCTGTCGTGATCTATTTAGCTAACAATTCACAGCACGAAACCGTGTCCTGGTCATCCTAGATTGGCTCAAGTCCAAGGCTTTCGGCCGTGACGTCTCCCGAGAGTAGATTCTAGAATAAGAATAAGAAAAAGAGAACCGAAGAGAGAAAGAGAGAAAGAAAAATGGGCGCAGGAAGAGCGGCTGGTTAACCGCGATTACAAACAAAACACTATTCCATCATGGGACACATGCATCTCGCATATGCATGATTTGCTCGCGGGCGTCTGTTCTGTGTGTTGAGCGGAGAATCTGTTTTTTTTTTTTTTTTTTTTTTTTTTATGGCATAGATTAGGGCGTCTTTAACCGCCTGGGCTGGAGACTAATAAAATCGTCGGATTGGGTTCGAGGGTAGGATACCTCCCTTGTTTTGTAACTATTCTTGTTTTCATACATATCACGGGGTGGGGAGTGATCTCATATAGAGATTCTAAAAGGGCGATTGAATGATGATTGGTGTCTTCTTACTGTGATTATATTTTCAAGGACGAGTGAATTGGTATGCTTGTTATCTTGATATCATCTACGCTACTCCGTGGAGTGTATCTCCTACAGCGAATTCCAAATTAATGGCAGGCTTTTCAGCTGATATTTTTTCTCAGCTCAGGCGGTAACACAAGACAGTTTCAAGATCTAACCAGCACCTTGCCCGCTCAGCACAATAATTCTAACCACTATACGTATATCTCTAGTGTAATTGAGACACTCACACTTACACATGCCAATTCAATCAATATCACATCTTAAAAGGAAAAATGCAGCACTTTTCGCCGCCCTCTCAATTTTTTTTCCTCGAGCATTTTGATCAGATCCAGGGTAGCAGCCATGGCACGTGATTACATCAGCAAGTTGCCACCCGCTGGTACGTACCGGCAGGCGCTATCCAGATTTTCTTAGCGCCAAAAAAAAAACTGCAGGTAAGAAAAAAAAAACTTAGGCGCAGACCGAATCCCCCTGCTTTCCGATTTCCTTCTTTACAACAAACTTTCCAGACGCCAATCTCTGGCTTCTTCCCTCTCTTTCTTTCATTCTCCCTTTCATCGCAAATCAGAGACAAACCATCAGAACTGTTGGTCCTCGGTCTTTCTGACGCGTTCATTCTTTCTTCTCACCCGTTTGATCCCTCGAGTATTGACTTGACAACCGCGTTTCCTATCCTTTCTTCAGAACCCTTTTTGCAAATCAAGCATCATTGAAAGGATGTCTGGCTACGGCGGCGGTCGATCCAACGGTGGAGGCTACGGAGGCGGCGGTGGTGGTTACGGTCGTGATCGTGGCGATCGCGGTGATCGCGGCGACCGCAACGGCCATGGAGGCGGTGGATTTGGCGGAGGGTAAGTGTTTCATTCCCATGTCTTCTTTGTCCCTGATCCGCACAGATGTGGAAGTGTTGGGACCGTGACCCCTTCGCGACACATGCGTGCTGGTTGAAAACCACCCATTTCATCAGCTCAATCGACAATACCTTTTTCTCAACTCATTTGAAGCGAACATATACTGACAGGATTTGCATAGTCGTGGCGGAGGCGGCTTTGGTGGTGGTGGTGGTGGTGGTTATGGAGGCGGCGGCGGCGGTGGTGACCGAATGGGCCACCTCGGCGCCGGTCTGCAAAAACAAGAATGGGGTATGTCTTCTCTCGGTGCTTTCACCGTACCTTTTTTCCTTTCTTCCCTTGATACATTCTTGCTAACTTTGGACAACCAGATTACTCCACCCTTCCCAAGTTTGAAAAGGACTTCTACAAGGAGGACCCTGATGTCAGCGCTCGTTCCCCTGCCGAAGTCGAAGCCTTCCGTCACAAACATCAGATGACCATTGCTGGTTCAGACGTTCCCAAGCCCGTCGAGACATTCGATGAGGCTGGTTTCCCTCGCTACGTCATGGATGAGGTCAAGGCCCAGGGCTTCCCTGCCCCTACCGCCATTCAGTCTCAGGGTTGGCCCATGGCTCTTTCTGGACGTGATGTCGTCGGTATTGCCGAGACTGGTTCCGGAAAGACTCTTACCTACTGTCTTCCCGCCATTGTTCACATCAACGCTCAGCCTCTGCTCGCCCCTGGCGATGGCCCCATCGTCCTGATCCTTGCCCCCACTCGTGAGCTTGCTGTCCAGATTCAGCAGGAAATCTCCAAGTTTGGTCGCTCATCACGCATTCGCAACACCTGCGTCTACGGTGGTGTCCCCAAGGGTCCCCAGATTCGTGACCTCTCACGTGGTGTTGAGGTGTGCATTGCCACCCCTGGTCGTCTCATCGACATGCTTGAGGCTGGCAAGACCAACCTTCGCCGCGTGACTTACCTGGTCCTCGACGAGGCTGATCGCATGCTGGACATGGGTTTCGAGCCCCAGATTCGCAAGATCATCGAACAGATCCGACCTGATAGACAGACTCTCATGTGGTCCGCCACCTGGCCCAAGGAAGTCCGTGCCCTTGCTTCCGACTTCTTACAAGACTTCATCCAGGTCAACATTGGTTCCATGGAACTGGCCGCCAACCACAGAATCACCCAGATTGTTGAGGTTGTTAGCGAAATGGAGAAGAGAGACAAAATGATTAAGCATCTGGAGAAGGTCATGGAGAACAAAGAGAACAAGATCCTCATCTTTGTTGGCACCAAGCGTATCGCCGACGAGATTACCCGATTCCTTCGCCAAGACGGCTGGCCCGCACTCTGTAAGTCAATTCACACAAACTTAATCCCCCGCCGTTGAAAGCAACATGACAGCTAATACTTCCCCCGTTAGCAATCCACGGAGACAAGCAGCAAAACGAGCGAGACTGGGTCCTCGACCAGTTCAAGACCGGAAAGAGCCCTATCATGGTTGCTACCGACGTGGCATCTCGTGGTATCGGTAAGTATCAGTCCCCTCTCCCCCCAATCTCCAGCAACTTCCAGCAAAAGCACTTGCTGTATACTTTACTCTCGCGTTTAGGGGCTATCTTTATTGTGCGAAACTGCCTGACCAAACGGTATCCGTATGGTTCTCATTATGTGGTGGAGTCTTGATCCGTTGTGTAGCTTTTCCCCCCCACTGCTATACTCGTATTTCCATTCTTGTACCTTGCTCACTTCCGTGGTGCAAAGGGTGGAGGTTGGCATCTCTTGACCCCGATCAAGCTGTCTCCCCAAGGCTCCTTGACTCCCCTTGAGGACTCCCGTGATCACATAATATGTCCCCCCAAAAGAGGATGAAATGGCATTTTGACGCACTTGGATTTGGCCCTGGTTTACCAAGGAGTGGAGTACACAGACGGACGTTTCTTATATGATTACGCCGTCTCTTCACGTTCCCGCGCTGGAGGTTGCTATACATACCCGTATTTCGTTTGCTAACCCATTTTCTGTAATGAAAAGATGTTCGCAACATCACCCATGTGTTGAACTACGATTACCCTAACAACTCGGAGGATTATATCCATCGTATTGGTCGTACCGGTCGTGCTGGCCAGCACGGAACTGCCATTACGCTGTTTACCACTGACAGTAAGTTTTCATGAACCATTACGTCGCCTCTCGTCAGAAAATGCTAATCATGTTTTGTGAAACAGACCAGAAGCAGGCTCGTGATCTTGTCAATGTCCTCCAGGAGGCCAAGCAGCAGATTGATCCTCGCCTAGCTGAGATGACCCGCTATGGTGGTGGTGGTGGTGGTCGCGGCTACGGCGGTTACCGTGGCCGTGGAGGCGGCAGAGGTGGGTATCGTCGATACTAAGGCACACACCAAGGAGCACCGCCGGGAACTGACCACGGTCTATCAGCCAACTCCAACAACTTTCCACTTGGCAACCGTCGGTGGTAAGAAAGAAGAATCGTGCGCGCGTACCAACGCGGTGAACCGGACAAGTGCAACTCTTGGCAGAGTTTAGAATGAATGCACCCAAGTCCTGGATCGCACGATAAAAATGTGAACGGCCCAATGCACTCAAACGGCGTTTGATAGAGGACAGGATTGGTTTCAATTAGACATTGACTCGTATCCTTGCGTAGTCATCGGTTATTTGGTTTTTGCTGTGGACGGATATTTTCTTGTTTTTGCTTTTGCCTCTTTTTATTATTTTTTTCTTTTTTTAATGGTTTGAACGTATATCACATAGGGACACGGGAGAAGGTGCTCCATTGTTATCGGTCACTTACTTAGCCAAGATGTTTGATGTATTTATCGACATCGGCATGGGCTGCTCTGCCTCGGGGTTAACAAATGTATGTTGATAGAGAAAAAACGAGGTCTGAAAGGACACGCATTTGGGCGAAGATGGTCTCAATACTTGTGAAGTCTTAAAAACATGTTGAACTGATGCAGGTGATAGTGATTGTGTGTATAAACAAGCCATGAGTATGACCAGTCAGTGTTATGATGCTAGAAGCACGTGTCTGTAGTATCATAATCCATTGTAGTGCAATTCGTATCGAATATTGGTCTCATACGACTTGAAGATTTGTGATAGGATTCCTCTTTGTTGCATTCATCATTCATCAATGACCAAGAGTTATTGGTCCGCCTGAAGTGTAGCCTGAGATGTGTAGCTGTTACTGTAAGGATTGGCTTTCTTGTGAGATGTGAGTTGACGCATTAAAGGCGCTATTTCCATGTTTTTTTGTCAAAACCGAGAAATTGCCGCCTTTCTCTGAATAGCAACCAAAAGTTATCACAACTCAGATACATCCGTCCATATCACAATTCATTTCGTATAAATCCCTTATTTGCGTACTTTACCAATTCCAGTACCTGTACTTCGCATACACACACACACCATCTACACCATCCCATCCCATCACACCACTCCGCCTCAAACCAATCCCATCCACAGCAGATATTAACCAACCCCCTTCCCGCATTGACTCTGCCTCGTTTATTACTGTTTTGTTTTACTTTCACTTTATCCAACACTCGCATAATACAGTACAGTACAGTAACATTACATGCTCATTCGCCTTACTTTTGATCATTCATTTACTCATTCACTCCAAACAAATCCTGCCACGACACACACCTCCGCGAAGCGAGCGCAGAGGCGCGTCCGTGCGGGCGTGTGTGGACGCGTTTTTTCCTTTTTTTTGCGCAGACCCAAGAAGAGAACGAACACACGGCACATGAAACGTTTTGATACATTGCTTTTTACAGTATTTGTTTCTTTTTTTAGGGGGGGGCGGGTTTTTATCCATTCTTGGTATAATACTCTTTTCTTTTTCCTTTTTCTGTCATTTTTTTTTTAAAAAAAAGATTGTTATCTCGTGCTAGCTTTATTTGTATACGTGCCTTTGATCTTTTCTTTTTTTTTTTTAATGCAAGGGACACGTACACTGCATCATCTAATAAACTAAAAACAAAAAGAAACAAGCATCGCATTTCACGGAATTAAAGGATCGAGATATCGTTTCTTTTCTTTTCTTTTTCCTCCCCCCGCCTTAGCCCAGTGCATTTACTTGTTTTCTAAAACCCCCAGTCGGACTTCATACTCCCTTTGCTACCTATTTATTGCCTTGCTTATTTTTCTCTTCTTCTTGTTTCTGTTCCTCGCTTGCAAAAGGTTAGGGGGGAAGGGGGCCGAGAATGAGCTGAGGTCGAGCTGAGCTGAAGCTGCATTTTACAAGGATCAGGGAAATACCATCATATCATTCATAGCGTTCATTCATTCATTCCCGTTCCGTTCTCCCCTTGTTCCTTGCTTGCTTGCCTGATTGCTTGTTTTTTTTTTTATCTCCGTCTACATACTCCGTACATACATACATACATACATACATACATACATACATACATGCCAGGTTTCATCAAAACGAACGCGAAAACAAAAGAAAAGAAAATCCCCAAATGATAAATGACAAAAATAAAAGTAGAAGTGGTCTCATTTTTCATGCAGGCCCCCCCTTCCACACCACACCCACAAGGAGAAGAAAAAAAAACCTCCAAAACAGAACGCATGAATTATGTACGAATCCGTACCCGTAGGGCGGAAGGATTTTCATCCTCGCTTCGCGCGTCGCTGTTTATTCGCCCTACCAGCCTACTACTACTACCTCAATACATACCTGTACATATTACAATCCCGGAACATTTTTTAAAAAAAAAACAGTGTTGGTCAGCCGACAGACAAGCCCATGGTCTGTCTGTCTGACACTCTGACACCTTCTTCAAGCAACAAACACTCAAGTCACTCACACGCACAAAAAAAAAATGGATATGATATGATATAATACTGCCCCTTCCATGAACTTGTCACACCGTACCTTTGTGATAACAAAAAAAAAAAAAAAGGTGAAATGTACTCCGTACATATCACATAGTATTACCGAGCAGCCGGTCAAAGTCCCCGCATCCTCCAAGACATCGGCGAACTGATTCAAAAACAAAACAAAAAAAAAAGGGTCTTCTTGCCTTGTGTCACAATAAAGCAACGTCGTTGGTTCTGCTCAACAACTGCTGCTGTTGGCTCTGCCCGAAAAACATAATTGGCGTGAAAACTAAGCGACGGTGAACACCGACACCGAAACGTCTTGTCCTCCCTACTTACCCGGTAATTCGGTCGGGACACCACGAAAGATGTCTTGGAGGCGAAACCCCCGAAATCACCACCAAGTCATCTTTCAAAATACAAATGCCTACTCCGTACAATTTGGATAACTCAAATTTCAACAACTCAATAATGCCTATCAAATCTAAATGACTCGCACAAACCATATCTCTCCAGCTACGATAGTGTGACACGAACAAAAACGTGCAGCTGAAAGAACTAGTAGTAGTCCATCTAGTGGCTCGCCATCTTTTTTCCTGCTTTAGGCATGGGACCTAATATTTCTCAGAGAATGAGGCGTATTAGTTCAAGCCCACCTTTCCCAAGATCCTGGGGATCCGCCACCCATATAACAACAACGATACTACTCCGTATAGAGTGCAAGAAAGGATAGATGTAGCGAAAACGGCCACTAATAACGGCTGAATGGCAAAGGCACAGCCAGGTTCATCTCATCCCTTACGGGGTCATTCAGTCAACGCATCATATTCGGAAACTACCGCCGCTGCTCAGAAGAGGGAAAAAAAACCCTCTATGCTCCGTATAATAATACAAGGTGGATTCCTTGAATGACGCAGACGCGACCCTTCGGACAAGAAGCGAGAAGTGGAAGGGGGGTGTGCAATATTAGAGATAGAGACCACGAGTAGAAAGTGTGAGGCATGAAAAAAATGATGAGGAGGGGCGGCAAAAAGGGCATCTGCTGAGATCCCAACCAGAAATCATTCTCTTCAGACTGGGGTTCCTTGTGATGGAAGTATTTCTCTCTCCTCTTCTCTTCTCTTTCTTTTACTCCCCATACTGTATGGAACCCTTGACCAATAACACTATCGTAAGGAATTCACAAAGGGCGTACGAAGTATCAAGTCAAGAAACATGATAGGAAAGGGTCCCCCTCCTCAGCGCGCGAACCTCTCAGGAAACGCCCGTGTGTCAAGCTATAGCGTAAACACCTCTACTTCCCTCACCGAATCGAAAATCAGAGTTGAAAAATCCAGGCCCCATTGTCATGCACGTCTTTTGCCCCGATTTTAGCAAATAAAATCGGGGGTGGGAGGAGGAGGGGGAGCCACATTTTCCCAAGTCTTACCTTGTTTGAGCCCACAGTGCATTCAATCCCATTTTGAAGAAACCCAGTCAAAGCGATCAGTCAACTTCCCTGAGGCTGAGGATATGGGAAGAGGGGAAAACGCGAAAAGAGAGAAATGCCACCTTAACCTGGTCGCCGAACTGAAAAAAAGCTGAATGCACATGTAACAGGGGGGGCCACCACACAAGGGACCCAGACCCAAGAGACCCAGCAAATCCCTCCGCTCGCAATGGTTCACTGCCTCCTCTTTGCTCCTCCTCTACGGAGTAGTACTTCTCCGCTGCGTTGAATCCAAACCATGCCGGGATGGGCATAGTAAGCACGTGGTCAAGGTGGCGTTATGCTACAGGAGGAGAGAAAGAATAATGAGAAGGGGGGGCAAGGTACAGAGGACTTCTCTATGCGGCATCTCGTAAATCCCCAGATGGTTCCTTCGGCGTTGTGTTGGAGGTACATTGGAAGAAATGAACCAGGCAAGAGACCCGTGAGCATGTGAAGCGTGATCTCCATGCTGAGACGAGACGCGTTCGAAAAAACGCAGCTCTCATTCGAACCAGGGGTGGCCCGGGCTAGTTCAAAAGCCAAGACTGGTGAACCAGGTTCAGGCAAGGGGGGTGTAGCAGTGGCTAACCAGCATCGTGATAGCCATGGGTCAGATGCCTCCCAATCAACCTTATATTCAATTACCAAACTGTCTCAAGCGAGGCCTTCATGTTTACCTCTCTTTCCGTCTCTCTCTCATGCCACTTGGCGTGTGATGCCACTGCGTGAAGCCCAAATGAAGGGGTGTGTGTGACGAGGGTTTTAATGCAGACAAGGGAAAGAATGACATGTGTGATTCGTTGTCACAGGTAGAAAACGGTGATTTGAGGTTTGATCCTGAGCTCTACATGTAGGCAGGATCATATGCCTTGCTCGCACAGTCGTATCCCAGCTTGCCAACCTTGCAGTTTCCTGCGCCCAAAAAAAAAAAACGTATCAAGTACAGAGTACCTGATAGAGTAGGATCATTAGTCAAAGTTGACCGTCTTTTTCGCTTCCGATGGCCTAGTCAATGGGCTGAACTACGAGCCCACAAAAAAAAAACTGAATAGAGGAGAGACCAAGAAGAGAGAGAAAAAGGCGCGAGTCTGGGCGACTGCAATGACTGGGGAGAAAGGGAAAAGGTCAAAAATGGGCCAATGAGGCCTAGGCAAATCCTAGAGCAAGGGGGGCCCATAACTGGGTCGGGGGTGCCGAGATGAGTCAAGCAAGAAATGGGGATTTAGTATGTTCGCCGACGACGCACTGCATGTATCTATCTGTACAGTGTATACAAAACGCGGTCTCCACTCTCCAGAAGAAAAATAAACAAAAATAAATAAAATAAGATCGGATACTATCACTTGTAGCACTCCGTAAAGGCGATGTATTACTTTCCCCATAATGCTGCAGCTGCAAGCTGTGGAGGGGGGGAAATGAATTGGGGAATGTCACAGTTGTCCTGTGGATGGAACTCTCGTCGGGGTCAGATACAGAACGGGGGACTCATGAACTTGCCTAGCAAACGAACGAAATTTGAAGCTAAGGCAAATTCTCCCATTGGCGGCGGGGCAGCTGGATGGATGCCACAGCGCCGGGAATGGACAAATGGAGGGCCAGCAGATGCGTGTGGAAAAGGGGGGGGGGGGGGTATGAAGAAGAGCAATCGTGGAGGCGAGCCTACCAAGACGGGTCATCTCTCTCTCCCCCTCCCGGTTCGTGTCTCTTAGTCATGGGAGACAATAAGAGGGGGAGCGAAGAGGCCCTGACTCGGCAAAATATATCCTTGAAACGTCAAGGAATCCCATGAGAACAGCCGCACAGGGGTGGGTGGACACAAAGGTGAACCCGCAGAATCGTGAGGTTGGGAAAGAGGCCAGTTCCCACCAGAGACGTCATAGGATTTGGTACTCCGTAGACCGCAGCCAATATCGAATGGTGACCCCCGTTGAGGTGGCTGAAACAGTTATCAAAGCCCAAGGACCGAGGCTTTTATTTTCGCATCTGCCTTTCTCCTCCTCGCGCTCGGCTCTTTTGTGCTGCTATGCTCCATCCGGGGCAAATCTGTCAATTTCGGGGCATGTGAGCTCACTTTTTGTCTCCATCATCATGCGCTTCTTCCCTCTTTGAACGAGTCTCGATGCGACGGCGGCGGGCGGTGGAGGGAGGGCGGAAAAGTGGGCGGTCAGGGTTGCAGCGGTAGCTGGACAAAAGCAGACATGGTCGAATATGGACCCTTGGTTGGTTTGTCCATTTCCCACATTATCATATCCATGGCGGAGAGGCTGAAAAAAAAAAATTGAAGGGAAGAAAGACAGAGACGCGTCAAAGGCAGGCCGGGCACTACTCTGCCCCAGATACTACTAGTACTAGTAGCAGCAGTACCACTTCGTACTCTGTACTTTTGTTTGTTCCCCTCTTCCGCCTCGCTCTGCCAGACGAGACAGAAGTGGAAATTGGCATGAGACGAGAACGAGGTTGAAGTGGAATGGCGAAGCGCGAGACGCCCCCGATGGGACCCGTCAGGTCAAGGCAGTTCAGTTGCTTGTGCGCATGTCTCAGTCCCAAAGTACGCAGTACCTCACGCCACGTCTCCTTCAACCGTCTCGGTACTCGCGATTGCAAGGCCAGCTCCAGCACCGCGTCGGTACCGCGATGGATCCGCGAAGGGTACCCAATACTATATAACGTGACGAGCCGCCCAAGCATGTCATCCAGCTAGCGGCCACACAGCTCAGAGGCCAAGTGGACTTTCTTTTTGTCTTCCCTTTCTTGCTCGAGCTCCAGTTCGCGCGGCTGAGCACAGTACAGTAAGGGGAGACAACGCCAGGCAAAATCAGCCGCTGGGCTCGTACAAGTGCGGCTCCCGTATTCCTGGTACCGCGCGACCGACGCCCAGCGATAGCGCCCGCTGGCTGGCCAGAAACCCGCGGTTGGTGTGTTGCACAAACAGCCGCCCGCATCCTGGGATCCAAGGAGGGGCCCCAAACTAGCGCTGGACCGCACTGGACTGGACTGCACTTGCAAAAGCCCACTGCGGCAGGCCCTAAAACAGGCCCTAAAGCAGGCCCTAAAGCACTGGCACTGGCACTATCGGCGCCTGCTAGCACCCATCAAACCACCCCCAGATCGCCATGCGCTGAACTGACCAACGCTTGGGAGATCCCTGGACCAAGGATGGCGACTCCACGGAGCCCTCTCACTAGCACTAGCACAGTACCGACCACTGGGTTCCTGGTAAGCCTTGAGCTGGCGAGATCTGAGATAAGTACAGCTGCTAGCACAAGTGCGCCCAGGTACCTTGGAGCTAGCAGGTACAGCTATGTACTGGTCCGTATTGCTCTAGTTCTTAGTAGACGCGAACCGGTGCTGTACTCGCCCATATCAGCTAGAATCTCACATTCGCCTCTCTCGGTGCATCAGACCCGAGCATCACCACCAAAGCAAGCTGCATGATAATTCGTAGTAATCATACCGTGGCAGGATACGATTGCGGCGCCCGTGCTGCGCGCATATTAGTGGTTCGGTCAGGAGTTCTGCCAGCCATCCCGAAGCAAATCAAGTTTGCGAAATCCACACTATGCTCTATCCAGTATGGAGTGCGTTGCAATTACATACTGTACTACACGAGCGTGCTCACTGCGACGCTCGGAGTAGTCTAGGCGACAGCCATGGTGATGCCGGCTTTCGCGGGCCATTCGTAGTATCGTATCCCGGCGCGCAAGGAGAAATGAGATTTCGGTAAGCGAGCCATAATCCGGGGCGGCTGAGCAGCTTGTATCTTGGTGAATTAGGGGGCCTGTATGTCTTCGGCTCTCGCGTTTCCCCCCCTTTTCTTATACCAGCCTCCTATTCAAACATACTGTATTAAATGGTTTCCTTTCCTTTCCTTTTCTTTTCTTTTAGAAGACTCTAGTGCAGGTCCCAGGTCTCGCGGAATTTAGAGTTGTTCAAGCAAAGCCTAGATATATCAGACGGCCGCCCTAAAATTCAATCTCCCTTTTTTAGCCTGCTCCATCTGATCTGGGCGATTAGTTTAGACGGAAACTTGTAGCATAACGTTTTCCCCCCCGTCCCATCAGTAGAGCTGATCAGACCCTCTTGCGCCAAGTAGTAGCATGTTGGGGCCAGATACGCTTGTCGCATCTCGGCAATCGGAGCGCATAGTACTTCGTAGCTGCTACGATCGCCTTACGTTGAGAAAGGGGGAGAGATACGGAGCACGTCGCCAATCCCACAGGAATAGTCTAAGCATATTGCCATACCCTGTACTTAATTTCAACGAAGTGAGATCGGTGCCTTGGATCCGTCGAGGGGGGTCTTGGAGCGCACTCGACACTACTCCGTATATGGCTTATTTGCCAAAAGTTGCCAAGCCAAACGTTCCAAATGATCAATGACGATGGCGAGCTTATTCATCTGATGCATTGAATAGTAATCTGGTTTCCACAAGAACTACGACGTTAATCAATATAACCCAACGAAGGATCATTTGGCACGGGACAGGGTAGCAGAGAGACATCTACCGTTTAGACGCCCTGCCTGCTTACTTACAAATCCTCCTGACAGCTGACGCTAACTAGGCCAGCGCGCCAAACACTCTTTCGGTCGGCGCCCTTTCGTAGATCTAATTAGCATGGAACTCGTTCTCCGTACAGTACTGCTCCGTAGAGATCTCAAAGTCAACGCGAAGTGGGGGAGCATTTCCGAAGAGTGATTTCCAGGAAATCGGATAGGCCTGGTACGGCTTCACCTCAACCCCCTTTTTGCCCTAGGCAATCAAGAATGTGTCTCGGCGGCGGTCCTCCAATGACTTCAATGAAAAGAGTACATGCAGCAGTAGTACTATTAGCACTGCAGCCCCAAAAGATTTTTGGGGGGGAGGGGGAAAGTCGTCTCTCGCTTAATGTGGCCCTTTTGCCTCGAAATTCAGCTGCCACGCCCCCTTGATCAAAGGCGATAGGACCGTTTGGCTCACTCGAGCGTCCTCATCTGACTGCTCTCTCTATGGAGTACTGACTCCTCTATTTCGTTTATTAAGGAGGATATGAAACGGGGGCCGCCTTGCCGCCATCGTGGTTAAGAAGATGACAGTGGCTTGAGAGCAAAGGGCCATCCTCCACTAGCATTGCCAGCCACAGTGAGCTGGCGTGCCAACTTTCAACTTTGGCGCGTTTGGATTACCGCATTGGCTGCGCCGTGCAGGAAGCTGAAGGAGGGTGGTTGAACCCCATTTGCGGCTGTCTTAGATGCCCCACCACAACTATAGCGCCTACGCGATGAATCGTTTATCGCAATTTGTCAATTTCAAGCAGAATGGCTTGATTGGATAAAAATACGACACGTTCTTGCCGTGAGCTATCTGTTCAGACATGTAAGAGTAGGGCGTGCCGATTGGAAAGAAAAGATGGGTAGCGAAGCTGGTGTCTTGTTGTTGATTGCAAAGCAAGTGTGTTGAGTGCCCAGGTATAGTTGTTCCAGTAATAGTAATAGTACGAAGCAGTAGTAACTGTAAGTAGATAGCGAGTGAGCTTACTGCTACTGTCCCAAAGGGCTGATGCAGTAACGAAATTAGATCGCCGTTTCTTCTTGTTTTTCAACCCCGTCCCCCTTGGTGCAAATGGGGGACGTGCCAATGCGGCTGACTTCGTCTTTGGTTAAGACTAGCCAGTAGACCATGCTAGCCAGGTTTCATTCGTAAGGGGGGGTTTGGTATTTTAGATCCTTTTGGCTTGGAGGCCGAGAGGCCCTTGTCCTGGTCTAGCTATTACTACTCAGGCTAGTAGTTCTTCCGGTGATGGTCTAGCGGTCAGTAGTGGTGGTGGTAGTATTCCGTGCCTTCTCATTGAAGCGACCTTGCTCTCAGAGAAGTGCTACAACAAGTTGTGTGAGAGGTTGTGAAGCAACCAAATAACAAATTGCGTGACAGTGCCATTGATGGACTCCCTCGTTCAAAGTTCAAAGTACGAGATATTATCTCCAGGCTTTGATTATACTGGTCTCCCCAGCTCTGGATCCTGCAATAAACCCTTTGGAATTTCTGCCAAGCTTCGCTGAACCTGGGAGAGGGAGGATAAGTTCAAGCATTAGGTTGATAGCACTCTTGCCGCCGAGGAGGGTGTGCCAATATGGAGTGTCACTGTAGAGGCATTTGAAATTTGAACTTTTGCTGCTTGATATCACCTGAGCTTCATACCACGGAGCACATCGCACAGCGAAGCTTTTTCGGCGGTGTCACCAGCGCAATCAGAAAGGAGCTTCATTACACCTGTACTCTTTGCCAAGTATAAATGAGGAGCTGATTTGAAATCCTCATGGCCTTGGACTGGTGCTATTCTTTGGTTTTCACGACGTCAGTTGGATACGCGTAGACTGGAATGTCAAGAGAATCGCTTGTCAAAGTCCAGGCTTGGGCACACATCTCTTGAATATGGGAGACATGATAGAACTGTAACTGCCATGCCAAGTAGCGAGAAGCACCACAAACAAAGTACATGTTTCTCAAATTGCCATTTGGTGCTGATTTGCATCCAGTAGACTGAATATTCATCAAACACGGAGCTCCCATGGCATCAAACAAACAAACTTGGCACTCTGTACGAGTATGTACTAACTTTAAACGATCTTGTTAGAGCGCCACCTCGTCTGGATCGACGCTAATCCTACTTAACGCCGGCTGCCAGCTCAGCAAGGGAAGACGGACTTGTAGCCGCCCACCACTCGGCTACAAGTCGAATGGAAAGAAAAAGTATATTGTCCTTCGGATGTAGTCTCTCGTCTTTCGACGATGATTGGATGATTCGTTTATTAAGTGGCTGTGCGGAATAGAGTGGCTGCAATCAAGTCCTCGACCAATTGATGCCTCAGATGAGCGCCGAAGGGGTGCGTGCCGCAGCAAAGGTAGGTCAGACCATGCAAGACGGATGCAAGATTTACCACTGCTTTTCCTTTCTCTCTCTCCCTCTCTCTCTCTCCGTGTGTGTGTGTGCTTGTTGCTGTTTCTTCTTTTTGCTTTGTTGTCTGCCCCGTCCTGCGGCGCGCTGATGGTTGGTGGCTGTCGGATGAATGAGCTCATGATAGAGCGTTCCTTCAGCTCCCTGCCTAGTAATCAGGTGATGGGTTTGACTCCCCCAGAAAAGTTAACTGTTAGGCGAAGGCGGTGGAGTTTGTGCGGCTGCGGCAGGGCGTAGGGATCAGTGACAAGGTACCTTTCTAGATTGGTCGACATGTGCATGTCAGAAATGAGCAGCCTGGAAGGGGTGCAATCTTGTAGCCGTCAAGGGTCAGAGTGAAGCCGTAACTTGTGAGCTGAAAATGCCGTGACATGCCTCTGTCCGGATTCCATGACTCGATCCTTCAGCGCAGAGCACTAGTAATCGTACCATGTCGTACAGTGCTATCGTGAGGCTTCCACGGGTTTACCACCCGTGGCATCGTCTACGCGTCTCCGAATTAGCCAGCGTTGTACAACGCTGAATCAGACATTCATCATTATCACATTACCCTGCCCATCGGTGGATCTACCACGTGAGGCCACACCCTGTCGCATTGCAGGTTCGAGGGAAGCACAAAGCTCAGCCATCACACGTGGACCCTCAAGAGGGGCTCCAGTTCAAGCCGTGTGCGACAAAAGCCGCCTTGCAAGGGCGGGGACGTCGCAGTTCGAGAATCCTCCCCCCTCCAACGAAAAAAATTGATATTGCGGTGAGGGCTAACTTGTCCCAATCTCGACCAGAGAACTGCGTATATCCAGATTCACCTCGGCAGTTGGCCGGTGAATTACCAGGCCATGGCTCTAAATAGCTGCCAAGTCGAGCTAATCTGTTGTTGGGGGCACAGTGTACAAGCAAAGAGTACGAAGTATAGCATTGGCGAGCATCTGCAAGCAGTCGGCGAGCACGGCTACCTTGCTGAAATGCTGCCCTCCAGATGCGGTTATACATGGCGCCTTGGATTTGCACTCGCTTAGATAACCACGCTGCTTTGCTGCTGACGGTATTGCTGGGGGGGCGCGGATTGCAGGACGTCAGGCATTAGTATTATGCTTTTGTTCCCGAAGTCTCCTAGGACCTAGGACGCTCCCCCCCTTCTTTGCTTCTGTCATTCACTAGGACAAACTCAGAGAAGCATGGACGTTAGCTGGAGCATCGTTCTGACGCCGGCAGACAGGCCATGATTTTGGCCCTCGGCACCTTGACCAACGAAACAGCGCGGTCGTGCCAATTCGGGGCATAGATGGCCTGAGGGGCGATTTTAGTCTCTCCCGAGGACTCGGGTCGATTTGATCTGTTTAACGCCTCCCAAGGCTGAAGGCCCCTTTAGTTAGGCAGATAATAACCATAGTTTAAAATAAAACAAAATAGTGCAATGTAGCGCTCGCACAATTTTGTGCCTCTGCGGCTGAGATCTGAGCAGGAGGAGACATGAGTCAACGGCTGATGGACTGTGCGTAATGGCTACCTAGTGGGCGACTCTGAGATGGTGGGCTCATATTGTTGCCGCCGAGCTCTCGACTGTGCGTTGTGGCTTGACATGGCCATGAGTCTTGGAATGCAGCGGTATGCATGTACGAAGTAGGGAATACCTATATATGCCTTGACTCATGAACATGGGAAATGGAGCCAAAGAGAGATAGTAAGAGGGAGAAAGCGAGAGAAAAAGAAAGAGAGAGATACCTGTCGATTACTCGGACCTATCATGGCGCAGTCCCTCTCTCTGGATGCTACTTCTGCATGTATGTCTCAGGTTGGCATACAAACGGCGATGCGGCGTGCCTTGGCACACACTGCTGGGATCACGGTGCAGAACCTTGAAGATTCCAAATTTGGATGCGATGCTATGTGCACTTCATATCCTTGGTTTTGCTGTGATGATGACCAAGCTGTTCCGCGGTGAAAGCGGATGCTGTAGAAGACGCGTCGTGCCAGCCGCATATCGGCCATTATCGAGAGGCTCTCTTTTGCCATCACACATCACAGGATTCGACTCGACAGCCAGACAGACAGTATGGCGTACGGAGCAGTTGTCCCATAGTGGCACATCTCCTCCGTCCGGTACGGAGCATGTAAATGGTACCCTGTTCGAATGCATGAATCAAAGTTAGATGCCAGTTACAGGGTGGTGGCGTTGACGAGTCGAGCGGAGGCGCGATTAACCATTTATCCGTAAGCGGAAGAGTGCAAGTACTAGTACGAGCTCTAGCAGGGGGGCTGGCATATAAGGTGACAAGGTGACAAACGACAAAAGCGGGGAGGCATGCAAATCCTACCGACTAAGGCAGTCGGTGCTAGGCACAAGCAATGCTACGGGGTCGAATCTGCAGTTCCAGGCCCTCCACCGAGTACATCACATCATAACGTTGCCCTCGACTTATGCGCCGCGGCAGACGAGGACGAGGCATGAAATTGCGGTGCGTGGAAACAGGCGAGCACGGGAATTGGATCTGCGCACCGACCGACAACGGAGAGGCCTGACTCCGGCTTGGCCGCGTACGGTAAAAAGCACCGCTTGTTATCTTTGCACAGTCCGGGCGGTATATACGGAGTACGAAGTACATGAACCTGGTATTCAGCAGAGACATGCGTCGGGCACAAGCAATAAGATCCTTGATCAGCTCAGCAACGAAGGGGGACGCCTGGCGTGTGCGTGCGAGTGCGTTTGATAGGGTCTCGAGCTCTGTTAATAAAGGCCTCAGCAGGTCATGCACCGCTTGTTGGCTGCGAGAGGCGACGTCCGTATTACCTGTTTATTAGAAGGCGTTGACCGTGCATATATTGAAAAGCTGCTCGTCTAGTCGAGAACGGTGCCTGCGTCTGCATGTCGACGACTTGACAACCTATCGGAGCAGGCCTCAAAGGAGAGGAGGCGAATCAGCTGATGAACGCTGTCATTCTGGCAACTCTGATTGCGTCTCGCTGCATGACGCTCTCCCGAGTCGACACATCTGAACGAGACGGCAACTGGTCAACGTCCCCAGTACAAGTACGTAATGCGTCCAGGCAGGCAATCTTTTGCTTGGGCCCTTGCTCTGGAGGGTGATCGAAGCCATTGGCATTACTCGTAATCCCACTCCCCTCTTTGTTGCAATCTGCACATGGAGAAATATGACAGATCAACGGATGCTCGAAATGCCTGGACAGGCGGTTTATCAGAACAAGGCATGGTAGGTGGTGGTGACTGGGCTCGAGATGGCGTCCATCAGTCTCCTGCTAGGTGCAAAACCTATCAGGCATGGATCTTAGTGCTGGGATATCCCCTCCCCCCTCCTGGCACGCTGCATCAAAGAATATAGCTGTCGCCTGCTGCGGCAGAGATTGCTGGGACCCCTGGACAGCGCGCCCAGAACCGCTTTGACAGTGCTGACCCTGGCCTGGCCTGACAGAGCCGATGGCAGCCCGCGCAGTCAGACGGCCAAGCACTAAAGCGGTTCACGGCTAAGGACGACGTACAGTACTTGTACTAGCAGCGCTTGCACGTCTGCTGGAAACTAGCGGACGATCCAGGGCCAAGAAGCTGGGGCCATGCCACTGGTAGTAGTAGTAGCAGTGCTAGAGTAGGCTGATCTCGAGCAATCTCTCTGCGCTTGACGTCGCGTCTGGTACCTGTTTATATCTTGTACCTTGCACAAAGGCATTGTGAAGGGCATACTTGTACTTGTATGTATGTTTGTAATTTCCACAGGCCCTGGGGGGGAATAGACCCAATGCTGTACTGGTAGATGCCCTCCCACAGCCCGGACAGCCAAGTATACTGTACTGTAGTAGATAATAACAGCAGTGCTGTCTGTATTGGCACGGTTCTGCGGCAACGGCCAACTTTTCCGCATATACGGAGTACCTGTGGCCCGGCTATCGAACGACCTTGGCCGATTAGTCGTTGTTACACAAGCGGCTTGGGTGGAGCGTTGCACACACGCTGGACGAACGCCCTTTCTGCGGAGAATATCCTGCTCGTACCGGAAGTACAGCAACCTGTACTTGTGCTCCGTACTTTTCATCAGCGTGGGCCGCTCGCGTGCGACATTCGCTAGCGCCACACTGGAACCATGACGCTGGGCTGCCTCTAGCCGCTGGCTCCAGCTCCTGGGTCGTGAGTCTTGGATTCGACTTGATGCTTTGTTTTCTGCGCGAGATTATTCAGCCCTGCCTTTGCCTCTCGCCTTTGCCTCTCGCGAGACGAGGACGAGACAAGGACAGCACGACGCATTGGGAACCAAGGTTTTCTCGTCCATTCCCCCCCGGAGAGCGCGAGTGGATGGGGAGGGGGCCTTTTTGTCCGTTTGCGGTGGTCTCGCCCGTGCCATGCGGTTCTGTATCTGTACCGTGCGCTTTTCCTCCTCCTCTCTCTCTCTTCTCCTCTCTTCTCCTCATCCTCCTTTCTCTTGTGTTCGGTACGTGCTCCTACATGCTCCTACATACGCGGCGGCGTGCTGTCAGGCAAATTTGCCGTTATTGGCACTACCTCCGGCGGCGTAACATTGGATCAAAGCGGGCATGGCTGGCCCTCCTGCTCCTACGAAATCCCAGCACTAGGTTTCCCTTCAACCCACCCCCCACGAAGGCCAAGCAGCCAGGCCGCAGGAAAGCTCCATCGAGTGACATGCTGGGCTGCGCATTTGCTGGCTGCCATTGGGTCGACCTGGTGAGCCGCTGATTGGCTATTTTTTGCTTGAGAGAGAGAGAGAAAAAAAAAGGCCGCAGATCTCTGGGCCGCTAGTATCTGAGAGGTAGTAATGCGCACTGTACAAGGACCGGCTATCCACACTATGGCAGGGGTACGAGGACATTCCATTCTTGCTGGTTCGGCTGGCATCCACCTCCAGCCTTCAGCTCCGTCCCGCTTGGCTGGGAATAAGTATCTAGTACCTGTGCTTGTCCAAACGCAGAGTAGCACTATCTGGGCGCGAAATGGTGGCCTCCACCTAGGGAACCTGGTAGTCGGGGCTGAAGGCCGACCAAGTTTCTTGAGGTGGAGGAGCCCAAGTCATTCTGAGCATTAGTACCGAACAGGTTTTGCTAGTACGAGTACAGTACTCCGTAGTTCGTAGTAGCATCAGCAATCAGAGTCCAAGTATAGGTCTTGATTGGTATTGGTGGTCGCACACTGGCTGACAGAGGCGAGATGGATTTGCTGAAGACATCGAATCAAGGCAAAGGTATACATGGCATGGCCCTGTACACGTAGAATCCGCACGCGGTCACGATGCTTTGGATTACGATTACATCAGCGCCTCAGCTTTGCCACATCTGTCGTGTCTCGCTGGCATTGCTGAGCCCAGCTGGGGGTGGTTTTGCTGGGAGGGGGAAAACGCAGCAGGAAAAGCGAATGTCTGCAAGGACAGGGTTTCGCGCCTCAATTGGCTGTTGCTGTGTGAGTTTTTTCTTCCTTCTTTTTGCCTTTTGCCCACGCTGGACGGGGTACTACTTGTACGGAGTACGGAGTACATACTCAGAGAA
Organism: Trichoderma polysporum; assembly: GCA_030278935.1. NCBI lineage: Eukaryota > Fungi > Ascomycota > Sordariomycetes > Hypocreales > Hypocreaceae > Trichoderma > Trichoderma polysporum. Next base: position 70 of record JARFTM010000200.1, on the reverse strand, counting down.
TCACCCGCCGCACGCCCCCCAGTTTTTTTTTTTTTTTTTTTTTTTTTTTTTTACAAAATTTATTTAAACA